>CAVNYO010000047.1:0-84237 GCA_963692855.1 Mycena citricolor | reverse complement strand
CCACCGCCGAGCAGACCGCCCTTCCTTCCTTTTCGATGGTCGAGAGAGCACCATCGGTACAGAGGAGGTGGGCATCTTCGTCATGATCATCCTGGAAGGGGCTGAGCTCGTCATCCAAGCGTGGCTGTGTTGGGTGGACTAACCGGAACCATTCCCATCCACCACATCGAATGTATTCGATGACAGTTGGGCCATCTCCCTCGATAGTGGCTTCCCCTTTCTCGTTGTATCTCAGATCAATGTGAGAGCCGCCTTGGTATGCTCCACCGAAGACCGGCCCAAGAATCGAAACGAAGGCAGCTCGAGCTTCTGGGGTATCTGCGGAAAACACTGGAGACCGCATAGGTCGAAGGATGACCACGTCACAGACGGCCTCAGACGCTGGGATTTTGGACGCCAAAGGCGTGATCATGAACGCAGGCTCCAGTCGATCTGACAAAACATGAGTTGCAGATGGCAGGGCATGAAGAAAATACGTGCCGACATTCACTGTGGCCAGAAAGTAGGAGAATGGACCTTCCATTTCAACAATAGTGTCGTCATCAGGATCGGACTCTGGGTGAGCGACGAAAGATTTGACTTCAGGGTCATAGATTTGGACGACGTCGGCCCCGGTGCAGGCAGAAGTTTCACGGAACTCTGATACCAAATCGGACAGTTTTTCTGTGCAGCGACCTTGACACTCTTCAGCTAATTGTAGTACTGTGAGTCTGCGGACCAATCCACACCTTGAACCTTTCAATTCCAGGCATTTCAGCCCGAAGCTCCTCCGAGTCGCGCAGAATCGCTGCATGAAGTGATGTTGAAACTACAACCGCAGAAATGCGTGCTGAAATGGAGGCATGACCTTAGCAATGGTGACGAGGCAATATGTGCACGCCCACCTTGCGGAGCTTTACGAGCTGCAGGCGGAGACGAAAGCGTTGTGATAGCCAAATTCAAAGGGATCGGCACGGAGCCAGCAATGAATGCATGCAGAGATTGGAGTCGATAATCCAGGCTGGACCCATCGGCGTTGGACTGGGGTGGGAAGAAACTCGAAAACAGTGCATTGGCCGTTCCAAGAGGAATCAAAACCAGGACAACTCTGTGTTTCGAGTCCGCCCTGGACCCAGAGAATTGAGCTGCAGCGAGAGATGTGATACATTCGTTGAGGGTACTGTCGCCAGAGCCCAAGATCACCACCACGTCCCATCATGAGCGCGTATGAAATCGACGAGAATCTCTCCCGCATGACCAGGGTGTTCTGTTCCGACGACCTTATCAACTGTCTTTCCGTGGCTTGCGAGTAAAGGTAGGACATGGTCCTCGAAAAAGCTCTGTGATTCTATCAGCGGTACGTTCAGTCAGCACAAGTTCAATTTACCTTCGCCGTGCCGGCTCCTGCAGCAGGATTGTAGATCGCTAGAATGGTCATGATCTACAGAATGATGGTTCAAGTCTGAAGCTTCGGAAAACTTGCAAAGGGTATGCGAAGGGTATCAGAGCGAGATAGTCGAATGATAATGGCAAGCTCGATATCGTTGACGTCATGAACCTGCCTAATGTCAATCTCAAAGGCCATCAAGCATCACTTTGTGGGGTAAACAAAGTTACATCCTACATTAGGAGATCGATAATCATTTGCCATCCATACTCAACTCACTATGTCTCGTCTCGTTCCAGGCAGATTTCCAGTCCCAGGTGTTTCTCCGATCGCGGATAAGATTCGAGAACGGCGCGGGGCTCGGGGGCTTACCCCGTTGGACGGCACTCTGCTCCATGTACCTCCCGTCGCCGAGGGATGGAATTCGTTGCTCGGAGCGATCCGCACCAAAGGCGCTCTTCCGGGGGACGTGCGAGAGCTTATGATCCTTCGCGTTGCGGCCATCAATCATGCGGCGTTTGAATGGATTCATCACGAACACGTCGGTCGTTCGCATAGGCTCTCGACGACCCAACTCTGGGCCATCCGGGATATTTCTGCTCTACCTCCTGCCGGCATATTGTCGCCTTTTCAAGCCGCGGCACTGGCATTTGCAGAGCACAGCACTGCATCTGTGCGTGTCCCAGCGGAGGTGACGACGAAGCTGCAAGAACAGCTGAGCCCCTATCCTCCTCGGCGTCACAGGTCGAGGATCTTCTGGTCGAGGCCGCTGCGGTGGTCGCGACGTACAACATGGTCTCTCGTTTCCTCGTCTCTCTCGATGTTGCTGGTATGTCTGACAGTGCGGTTCCATGGCCTGTCGATCGCACAGAGGTGGGAGACCCGCCACGCAAGTTGAATGCTTTGCTGATCCATTCATGCACAGCACAAGATCGCAATAGACAAGGAAGGAGGCCACCTGCACGCTGTCACACTTGTTACTCACGACGATGCCCCTTGGATTGTTTTCGCCAACTCATTGCTCACGGACGAGTCTATGTGGGACTGGTTCGTTCCATACATCTTGGCACCGCAAGGAAGCACCTCGTGGCCCTTCCAGGGAACTTACAACCTTCTGCTTCATGCTCAGCGTGGCCACGGTCGTTCCTCCACCCCGGCTTCCTGCACGATCCCCATTCTCGCGCACGACATCGCCCTGCTTATCAACGCACTCATTCCTGCCAAGAAAGTGAAAAGCGTAATTGGTGTATCGCAAGGTGGCGCCGCGACCCTGGCATTTGGTGCCCTGTATCCCGACCTAACTTCCAGTGCTATCGCCTGTGACACCGGGCCTCGCACTGCTCCGGGCAATGCTGCTGCGTGGCAGGAGCGGGTCGCGCTATCCAAGACGCAAGGCATATCAGCGCTTGCTTCCGTGACGGTGGATCGCTGGTTCCCAATCCCGTCGCCGTGCGGAAAAGATGGATCGCGGGGTCCCCGGCGAGAAGCGGTCAAGGCTATGATCGAAGCCACGAGCATTCCTGGGTTCGAGCTTGGCGCTGGTGCGCTGAGCTCGTATGATCTGCTCAAAACCCTCGCAGAGGACGGTGTTGACCTACTGACCTCCGGACAATCAGTCAAGACACTGCTTGTCGCAGGTGATTTGGATGGAGGAGGCAAGGTGGGAGCCGGCATGAAATCGTTGCGAGACCAATGGAAAGCCACGACACCGGCTGCCCAAGTCGACTATGCGGAAATCCCAGGCGCGGGACACTTGCCTATGATTGACGAAACCGAAAAGTTTTGGGCAGCAGTTGGGCCGTTTTTGAGCACCGTTTAGATTTACTGGTGTGATCCTACAACCTTGAAATGCCCTTAGATCTAGAAATTAGAGATGGCTATCGCCACATGTCAATCTGTATGATTCAATCGTCAAGTTGTTTGTCCCAGATTGGGTTGTGAGCTCAGAACTCAACCATGGCACCCGCTTTCAGGCCGTTCAGACTTGCGCTCATTCAACTAGGGAATGTCACCAGCGTCAAGGCTGACAATCTCAGCCATGCTCGCGAGATGATCCTCAACGCAGCATCGCACGCCAAGAAGCCGGATCTGATAGTGCTACCCGAATGCTTCAACTCGCCGTATGGCCATGTGCACTTCCCAGTCTACGCTGAAAGGATCGGATTCACCGCTGGTAAACCCTACGACGTCTCTGCCTCTGAGAGCGACAGTACGTGCAAGGCCCAATCTGATCATTGCGTTTCGTAGTGTCAATCAACAATACCTAGGCGTCAAGATGCTGTCGAACACGGCGAAAGAAACCTCGACATGGATCGTTGGAGGTATTACCCTCGATGTCGAGGGGGCCAACGGCACCAGGTGATCCTCCTCCCTAGGCTCTATTCCTGAACGAGACGGGGAGAAATTGTACAACACCTGCACTGTTTACAATCCCGCAGGTAGGGGGGCGCAGATCTCTCCAGTGCACCGAATTCAACGATCATGTCAGGGGACCTGGTCGCTATGCACCGGAAGGTTCATCTGTTTGACATCGATATTCCTGGTAAAATCACGTTCAAGGTGGGAGATTGGCCACTCTTCAAAAAATCATAGTAATCATGGCACCGAGTCTGTTCAGGAAAGCGAGACTCTCAGCCCAGGAACGACTACGAATTTGTTTGACACAGGTAGTAAACATTCGAACCTTCTCGCGTCTTTTGCTGTGAGCTTGGATTAGAATTTGCTCGGATCGGCCTTGGCATTTGTTACGACGTTCGGTTTCCCGAGCTTTCGATGATTGCTGCCCGTCAAGGTACATCCTTCCCTCGACCCGGATTCCCTCTGACCTGACCTGACCTATAGGGGCGCACATACTCATCTATCCTGGCGCCTTCAACATGACGACTGGTCCGCTTCATTGGTCGTTGCTGCAGCGTTCCCGGTATTGTGCTGTTACTGTCATTGACCGATCCCCTTTTGACGTCTCAGTGCTGTCGACAATCAAGTTTTCTTTGCTATGTGTAGCCCAGCCAGAGATCTGACGGCTGCCTACCATGCTGTATGTTCATTTTTTTTTTGGCAATACTGAATCGTTCCTGACTGGTGCATTTCCAGTGGGGTCACTCGATGGTCGTCGATCCCATGTCTGTATTTATGTTCTGAGCCGTATCTCTTCCCTAAAACCTCTCTAGGGCCAACGTTTTGGTCGAAGCTGAGGAGAAGCAAGACATTATCTATGCAGACATCGGTACGTTTCTGCGCAAAACTCATTAAAATGTTATCTAATCATAACAGACCCTACTTTGCTGCAAAATGCGCGAGCAGGAATCCCAGTCACTGTGCAAAGGAGATTCGATGTCTATCCCGATGTAAGTAGTTCAGAAAAGTAGAAATATCTACGGAGGTCACTTTGTAAGTGAGCAATCAATAGTTTGGAAGACCCAGGAAAACGCTGGAAGCTACTAGAACTTGAGCGTTGATTACGTACATCGACCGGTGTCATCTTATAGCTGTGTGTGCGATTACTGACCAACTCAGTATTGCTTCTTTCCCTCTCCCTCATCATGGTCAGAGAAACGTTGGATCCTTTCCTTTCTGAACCCCATCGCCGTCTTGACTTTCTCCTCTAGCAAATTTTATGACCTCCTCGAAGTCCCCCCGACGGCCTCTGAATCTGATCTCAAAAAGGCGTATCGTAAAAAGTCATTTTGCTCCTTTTCTTGTGTGCTTCGACTCAATACCTGTCTCCAGAGCCCTGCGCCTTCATCCCGACAAGGGCGGCGATCCCGAACTCTTCAAAGAGGTAACTCACGCGTGTGTACTTGCTTGTTTAGTCGTCCACCGGTCCATCCTGAAATCATGCTAGATACGAAATACTATCCGATCCAGACAAGCGGAACGTCTATGATGCCCGAGGAGAGGCAGGGCTGTCTGAGCAAGGCGGCATGGGTGGAATGGATCCTCAAGTACGTCCGCCCATGACACTAACTCATTTTTTCATATCTGACCTCGTTTTCCACAGGACCTCTTTAGTCAGCTCTTTGGAGGTGGCGGCGGCTTCGGTGGTGGAGGAGGATTCTTTGGCGGTGGCGGGCCGTCACGCAACGGACCTCGCAAGACGAAGGATCTTGTCCATCGCGTCCACGTCACTCTGGAAGAACTGTACAAAGGCAAGACCACTAAACTGGCTCTCACACGGAACCGCATCTGTACGAAGTGCAAGGGAAAGGGTGGCAAAGAAGGCGCAGTCCGCACTTGCAACACCTGTAACGGCCGTGGTGTCAAGGTCACTCTGCGCCAGATGGGTCCGATGATCCAGCAAATGCAGTCCAATTGTGATGAATGCTCTGGCACCGGAGAGATCATCAACGCGAAGGACCGTTGTGTACAGTGCAAGGGCAAGAAGGTCCTCCCGGAGAAGAAGGTCCTCGAAGTGCATATCGACAAGGGCATGAAAGGTGGCCAGCATGTCACTTTCCACGGAGAAAGTGATGAAGCACCAACGGCCGAACCTGGAGATGTTATTATCGTGATCGAGGAGAAACCACACGAACGCTTCAAGCGACAAGACTCAGATTTGATCACCGACGTAGAGCTGGATATGTTGACAGCCTTGGCTGGTGGGGCGTTTTCGATAAAGCATCTGGACGACCGCGCACTCCTTGTCAAGCTTGAGCCTGGGGAGGTCATCAAGAATGGTATGTCGCGTTTTTATCTGTTGTCCTGACATCATTTGAACGCCGTGTAGGCGACTTGAAAGTCATCCATGGTCAAGGCATGCCTGCCCAGCGTCATCACGATCCGGGAGACTTGTATGTCCGCCTCAGTGTGCGCTTTCCCGAAAGCATCGATGTCTCTGCTATTCCCCTGCTCGAACAAGCCCTTCCGCCAAGAAATCCGGTAGAACAATTCCCGAAGAACATCGTAGTGGACGAGGTCACTCTAGACGAAGCCGATACTCGATCTCGGGGACCATTGCGGGACGATTCGATGGATGAGGACACCGAGGAGCCGCGTGTCCAATGTGCTAATCAGTAAACTCTGCTTTGCGTCGCCGTGTTGCACATTTAGAGTTGTATTTTGTTGTCTATATACAATACACATCGCATCCACTGTACCCCATGTCTACCTCAACAGTCCCAACCAGTCTAGGAGGCGCGTTATGGCCAACCTAGGAGTGTGCTCAGACTTCCCACTCACCTCGGGATTTGCTTGGAAATCTTTGTATAGCCGGCGGTTGAAGAAACTGACTTCCGTCTCATTTTCTGGGAACTGGTTCAGTTCCATTGGACTTTCCGGATAAGACAACGAAACCATCACCAAACCCGAGATCAGCTAGCGTTCTACTGTCGTCGTCATAAATCCAATCATCGTGGTCCAAATTGATGATTAGGTTGGTGGTCTGCGGAGATGAGGGTCTTTCCCTCGAGATCGGAAACTCCGTCTCACCTTGGCTCCATGCGCCCGAGTGTACAGCTTCAACGTATCTGCTGATAGTCTAACAATACGGTTCACTTACACACGCGATCGGACGAACCTAGGATTTCATTTCGATATGGCTTCCATCCTGGTTGAGTCCCAACCGCTGAACAGGATGGTGCTCGATGTCTTGTAATCCAGTGCAAGGCAAGGGCGTTTTACCTGACCGTGCCTTCTCCTTCAGGGCACCAATTGTGGTGGTTTCAAGGTTAACGTTATGGAGAACGAGACTCTTTTCCGTCCGGTATGTAAAGGATTTTATGACCCGAATCGTAAGAGTGGCTGAAGTTTTCGGAAGGGCTTGATTGGAGAGCTGTTCCATCATGGCCGTGGAAGACAGGAATGACACCGAATGTACACAGCCACCCTGTAGCGCCCAAGGAGTGATCGGGATCCGGCTATCGTTCACACTGCTTCCTCATACTTCTCTTCCTGCTTGCATCCTTGCTCACTCAACCTTTTTGGCTTTAACAGCCGTCCCTCCTTGTCTTTCTCTGGGACTATTGACTTGTGAACTCTGAAACTACGCTCGTTCTAATAGCCTCTCCCACGATGTCTGTAGCGAGTGGTTCGGACGTGGCCTCCCAACTTGAAGTCGCCAGCGACATGGAAGTTCCAAAGTCCCCCGTGTACGGCAACGACTCCCAGCATTCGTTACGCTCCCGTTCCAAGCGTTCACTTCATGTTCATCATCCCATCGCCCCACCTCTCGGTCGTCCTATCGACGTATTCCGGCGAACAGTGCAGAAAGTCATCGCCATGCAGAGGAGTACCACCATTCTCGCGTCAGCAGGAGCCGGGGCAGAGCCAGGAATAGACCCCAGACGTGCTTCCATGGAAGTACAATACCGTTCTGTGCACAAAGACTGTACCATTGAGGTTGTGGACTACTCCGTTGTCTCTGCCAATTTCTACAAGATGAAGAATGCGGAATTCGTTGACTGGATCGGTCGGTCGAAACGGCCTCATTGGGTCAAAGTTCGATGGATCCATGTATCAGGCCTGAGCTGGGACGTTATCAAGGCCTTGTCGCTCAAGCATGGTGCGTAAATACTCGTTTTGGACTGGACCACATAGAACGACCTTGGTTTCTAGAGCTGCATCCCTTGGCCCTTGAAGACGTTCTCCATACTCGCCCCGAGAATTTGTCGAAAGCCGAGTACTTTCTCAAGCATTTGTTCCTTCGAATTCTCATTCACGAGGTGGAAGACGAAAATACCAAGCGGCCTGATGAATTCACTTCTGATCTTTCAGCCCCGTACTCGAAAAATGTAGGGAATACTGGATCCTAGGTTTCAGTGTTGCTGATTCAGTAGCAGGCGGTCAATGAGCGGCAAATCGAACAGGCCAAGATTGATGCTCTCAAGCAGGGTGTGATCAAAGTTGCCGCCAATCCTTTGTTCATATTTCTGCTTCGAGACGGCACGTGCCTCTGCATCGGGTACAATTCGTTGAACTTATGGGATGATTAGGTACTGTGATATCGATCGCACAAAACTCTCCTGCAGATCTCACCCTTCCCATCGTGGAACGGCTGAGAAGAACGGATACTATCCTCCGTTCTTCCTCTGACCCGAGCTTGCTCGTGCAGAGCCTGATCAGTCTCAGTAAGTCTGCGAAGATGTCGTCTGTGTTCTCAAGAACTGATGGGCCTAGTCGTGGACAAGGCTGTGCAGGTCATCGACGCGTACCATGACCAAATCTCAGAGTTGGAACGCCAAATTCTGATCAAGCCGAAACCTAACACCGTGCGAAAACGTGAGCTACCAGCCCGCTGAGTGCCGAGTCGCTGAAACAAGCTTCGAGTCCACATCGTATCTGGAGATTTGGTGCTTCACAAACGAACTCTGGACCCCATTAAGACGCTCGTCTATGGCTTACGACGATACGATGTTGACCGTTGTGCTGCTCTTGTCGACGAATCGGATCCACGCATGAAGGGCAAACCGATCGTCGGCTTCATGAGCCACAAGAGCAAGATTTATCTGGCTGATGTCTACGACCACACGGAATACATCCTCAGCACCCTCGATATGATTTCTGGCATCGGAGACAGTCTCACCGACTACAGCTTCAACGTGCGTGTGTGAAATTTCGTACATTGGGGGGCGGCTCAACTCTCGCAGATGGCCTCGTACTCCATGAACGACAGCATGTCAGTGGATCAATCTTTCTCATTGGCCGTTCTGACGCGCATCCAGGCGACTGCTGACAATGATCACCATCATCTGTCTTCCCCTCACCTTTGTTTCAGGCTACTTCGGAATGAACTTCACCAACAGTGGTTGGATCTTGAATCCAAATCAGTCCGACTCTCTGTGGGTTCTCTCCTGTCATGTTTATCCTTGGCTTATCCTCGGAAGGTTCTGGATTATCTCCCTGCCTTCAGTGGCAGTCATATCCACTCTGTTCATCATTCCAGACATCAAGAGGATGATTGGGTATTTCAGAACTCGGAAGCTGCTTCACCTCGCTGCCAGGGTCTGTTGTGTGTTTGTGTGAAGATGCTCCGTGTTTCTGACTCTGCTCCAGCCTATTGACTGAGGGACTGACCTGGTCACGATTAACTGTGCTGTGATCTTCGGGTGGACGGTGGATGGAAAGGCTTATATATATATTCTACATTTCACGTGGCTTACATGCTTCCGAGATTAACCCGCCTCCAGCCATGTGCTGGGCGTTCGAAGATGATATTTAATTTGAGTGCCAACCTACTGATCAAGGCCTTGTTCGCTCCCTCTGACCTTGACCATGGATGAATCCCGTTCTTTTTTGGCTGCCGACATTACGACGCTGATCCAGCGATTGACGATCGATGAAAAGATCGCTTTGTTGGGGGCACCAAACTTTTGGAATACGACAGCTGTTCCTCGCTTGGGTATACCGAGCATTCGAATGTCCGATGGTCCAAATGGGGTCAGCATCTCCCGTGTATAGTCGAGCAACACTTGACGTGGGGAGGCCAGGTTCGCGGATCGTCTCATTTCGTTGGGCAGCCCAGTGTTTGTCTGCCAGTAAGTGCTGCCCCCCTCTCGCTCTGCAATGAACAATTCTCGCTGTGCAGTGTGCCACGGGCTTGGCCTCTACATTCGATGTCCCGCTGATCCACGATGTCGGCCGCTTTCTTGGTGAAGAAGCCAAGTCCAAGTCGTCCGTAGTCTTGCTTGCGCCGACTTGCAATATCCAGCGGTCACCGCTTGGAGGCAGATCGTTCGAGTCGTTTTCAGAGGACCCTTACTTGTCAGGTAGGCTGTCAAGTGTAATCGCTCGAGCACGCATCGGATCGTTCATCCACTCAGGAACGTTGGCGGCATCATATGTGAATGGTCTGCAGTCGGGAGGTGTCTCAGCCAGTCAGTCACGGGATGTCTCTGATCATGCACCTGCGGTCGCTGAGGCTGCGTAGCCATCAAGCACTTCGTGGCCAATGACCAAGAACATGAGGTGGGTCTGCCCGTCTGCGCTGAGCTGGGCGAGATACCAACAAAATCAAGCGCACCGCAGCCGATTCCGTCATCTCTGAGAGAGCGCTCCGTGAAATCTACCTCTATCCGTCCGTCCATCTTGCTCGTCCGGATCTGATCATGCAAGTAACACCCCATGGAGATTTATGCTCGCACAGAAGTTGGCAGGGCCAGGTAAGAGAGAGACCAGCCCTATGTTCTTTCCATTGATCAGACTGTTCGGACATGCAGGAGCTTACATGACATCGTGAGCTTGTTGATGATCATGTGATCGAGCTGCGCGACAGCTCAACTTGGGCAGATACGGGCGGATTGATGGGGTACATTGCTCCGAAAACAGGGCGCTATTGCAAGGGATACTCCGAAACGAATGGGGGTTCCGTGGCTTGGTCATTAGTGATTGGTATGGAACATACGGTGTTGACGAAGCCCTCAATGCGGGCTTGGACCTGGAGATGCCTGGGCCTCCCCGATGGAGGACACCGCTTCTTACGAACCATGTCTTGACTGCACAGAAGCTTTCCCTGACCACCCTCAACGCCCGAGTGGCCAACTTGCTGTCGTTTGTCCAGGCACAGGCTCGCAGCAACCCGGACGTCGTGTATGGAGACGGGGCAGAGCTGACAAGAGACTCACCGGAAGGGAGAGCATTTTGCAGGAAACTCGCTGCCGATGCGGTCGTGCTATTGAAAAATGATGGTGATCTTTTGCCGCTCTCTTCCAGCAAGATCAAGAGCCTAGCGATCATGGGTCCGAATGCCAAGCTACAGATCATCTCGGGTGGCGGTTCTGCAGCGTTGAAGCCCAATTACGCAATCTCCCCGTTCGCAGGTCTGGTCAGTGCTGCGCCCGACGAGGTTCAGATCAAATACACGGTGGGATCCCAAGGCAAGTCGCGCGTCCCCGCGCGATATTAGGCTCATTGCAATACAGCTGACAAATACTTGCCTACTCTCGAGCAAAAGTTGATCGCGCCGTCTGGTCAGCAGGGGTGGCTTTGCACATTCTATAACCATGCTCTCGATGGGAGTCTGGCCCAGCCCGTCGCTACATTCGTCTTGAACGACACACGCGTCAAATTGGTCGACTTTCTGCCACCTGGATTGACACCTACATGGTCAATCAAATTAGAAGGACGATTGACTGTGGAAGAGAGCGGTCCTTTTGAATTGGGGCTCACTGTTGCCGGCCGGGCCAAACTTTGGGTGAACGGGGAAATGACCATCGACAACTGGACGAAACAAACGCCAGGAGACTTCTTTTATGGACAGGTAGCCTGAACTTGAATGTCTTACGCTCGTCAACTGATCATGACGGGTCCAAGGGAAGTGTCGAGGAGCGAGAGATTGTTCAGCTGACCGCGAATGCTGGGGTGGACATTCTCGTCGAATACACCAACACGTCTCCTCCTCGGGAGAACGACGAGGTTGGATCGCAGCCTGCTTTGATGCGCGGTGTCGTGCGTCACTTACCACAAATGCACGCGCTTGAGCTGGAACGTTCTTCACAGCGCTTGGGAGGCCGGGAGAAGATCGATGAAGACGCTGCGATCGCTGAGGCAATCACTTTGGCAGAGGAATGCGATGCTGTGGTCGTCGTCGCAGGTCTGACACCGGAGTGGGAGAGCGAAGGATTCGATAGACCGTCTCTGACGTTGCCTGGAAGGCAAGACGAGGTACGAAAAATTCAGCCTTCGCCGTGAGGCTCGCCGACTTTTTCGAGACAGCTTATTGCGAAAGTATCCCTGGTCAACAAAAATACCATTGTGTGCATACAAGCTGGTTCTGCCACTTCGATGCCGTGGGTTGGTGACGTCCGCGCGATTGTTCAGGCCTGGTATCTTGGCAATGAAGCAGGTGTGTCATCAACTTTGTTTTCAAGAATTGAACCGTTGAGTCTTTTCAGGCAATGCAATCGCAGATGTGCTCTGGGGCAAAGTTAGAAGATGTCACGCGCGAGGGCAGAAGACACTGACCTCATCCCCAGGTAAATCCATCAGGCAAGCTGCCGATCACGTTCCCTGTCAAAGAGCAAGACAGCCCAGCGTATCTCAACACTAAAAGTGAAAACGGAAAAATCTATTATCGCGAAGACTTGTTCGTCGGCTACAAGCACTATCGGGCCAGAGCAGTGGAACCCCTGTTTCCTTTTGGGTGGGTGCTTCGCGATTTCTTTCCCCTCCCCGAACCTAGACCGCCGTTGATCGTGGTTCAGAGCTGGCTTGTCGTATACCACTTTCTCCTTGTCCCATCTCGCTATTTCGCCGATCAGACAGAGAAGAAACGAAATCGAATTCAATGTTTCTGTGACGGTGACCAACACCGGACTCACGCCCGGATCGCAGGTCGCGATGGTCTTTATTAGCTACCCTGATATCGGGCTGGTTACTCCAGAGTACCAACTGAAAGGGTTTGCCAAGGCCAAACATCTGCAAGCCGGAGCATCACAAAGACTGGACATCCTGCTCGACCGCTACGCGCTTGCCTTCTGGGACACATTGACTCATTCGTGGAGCGTGAAACCGGGCAGATACACCATTTCTGTGGGCACCTCGGCGGTCGACTTGGAGTTGCAGGACGCGTTGGACCTCCAGAGTGGTTGTTCATGGCAGGAATTGTAGTACAAATCACAGCTGTTCTTCTCCCACCTTCCATATCGACAAACCGCCTCCTCCTCCAATCGCCACGATGCCGCCCGTTTTCCAACTGACATCTAAGATCTTCTTGTCCTCCCAAGCCTTGAAACTTGCAACTGGTGTTGCCCCCTTGACACTGCGGAGATCCCATATGCGCGCAACGCCGTCGTAAGCTCCGCTTAGGACTTGGTGCGGATGGCTGGGTGCCGACACGACGCATGAAGGAGTGGTCGGATGCGTCAGAGTCAGAGACGCGATGGATTGCGTCTCTCGACAATCGTACTGGGTTATCGTTCGATCGGTCGACGCCGCGAGCACAGTTCTGGGGGAAAACGCAGGCCCAGAGCACATGGACACAAATGGGCGTTCCGACAAAGTCTGCAGCATGTTTAACTACCAATCAGTGGCAAGAAGCATAGTTCTCACCAGTGTATTCGTTGAGACTCCGTGCTCGAGATCCCAAGATCGCACAGTCGAATCCAATCCGCAACTGATGGCGCCTTCGCCTTCTGACGCGAAAATAACGGCAGAGACCCGGGCAGTATGTGATTTCAGCACCATCAGCGGGGCCTTGCGCTTGGGCCTCTCCTCTTGCACCTTTCTCCTTTTCTTGCGATCGCCAGTAGCAGCTTCGGGAACCTCGTCCTCGTCTGGAATTCGAGTATCCCATAGACCGACGAGGCTGTCCCAAGACGCTGTCAGCAGCTGTGTTCCAGATAGATTACAAGTGATCGCTGAAAGAGGTGCCGTGTGGAGATGTAAGGATGCTAAGCGTTTGGTGTTCTCTGGTGTGCCGAAAGAAACTTCGTTTAGTTGAGCAGTGAGGTCATGCGAAGCAGTAGCAATTATGTGACTTCCGGAGGAGGTCGAGGAAACAGCGCAGAAGGCTGTGATTGGTGCAGCATGAACTGGGCTGCTCCATGTTTGCGTCTGAGAATAGTCGAATGCGCGCAGACTGCCATCGTAGGACGCGGTTACAAACAGCCTGTGTGAGAGCACTGAGATGGAGACCGTTGATGTTGAACACGTACGCACTGCTCAAATCGACAAGAGACGGAAGACACCCAATCATCATGGGGCAGGTCAGATATTTTCTGCGGTGGTAAAACAGATTCTATATACTCGATCTCCAGTGTTTCTTCCTCTCCGACTCCATTCTGAGAGCACCAGTCACTTAACCTCGTTTTCAAGATATCACCGTGCAGTAGAAAGTCGAAGGGAATCGGTTGCGCTAACGCGAGAGCCTTGTTGATGAGTTGAGACAACTGGTAGCGAGACCATGTTGAAGGAATCATAAACTTTTGTGGTGGAAGTGGATAAGGTGTCTGTGTAGTGAATACGGCAGGGTGAGAGGGGGCCATGGTCGCACCCAGATGGAATCGAGACGAGATGTATGGGATTCAATTCCAAAAAATCTAGGCAGGCACAGCCACGACACCAAATAGCCCACATCCACATCAGATGTGTCAGTGACCTGGGAGGAATGCCGACCTGGCGCCACGCGTTTTGAACGCGGCGCCCCAAGAGCGCCTCTAGAAGCCGGCTGTACCTTAGCCATGGCCGACATGTCTAACAGGCCAGACGGGTCGGACACGACGGCACAAGCCCTTGTACAACTGGTCCCAGTGACGTCAGACTATCACGACCATTGGCAAGCCATTTCTCACATCTCGAATCAAGTTGTGCTGTATAATCCAACCTCTCATGCGCTCACAATACAACACTCCTCGCGAGAAGCGTTGCACATCTCTGCCTCGGCCTGTCCATACTGCAAACGGCCGCTTCCAGACGATGTCGAATTACCGGAGGAGACTCTTAGCGAGGATGGGTCAACATTCAGAGCGCACAACTATTTCCAGCTCCTCGCAGTCGCAAATGAGACGTCTTCCCGGCCATCTACTCCGACTTTACATGGTCGCGAAGCAAGACCAAACGCCTTTGCATCAGAGACCATGGCAGAAGGCTATTTCAAGGCTTTCTTCCAGGAAGAGTGTAGGCTGGGAATGGGCGCTTCTGGGACAGTGTATCTCTGCCAGGTTTGTGCATATGTGTGGCTGTCGATCCTTATGCTGATTAGTAAAAGCACGTTTTGGACGGGAACCCGCTCGGTACTTCACCCATCGCGGTTATTAGACTGTAGATGACACAGCCCAGGACATTTCGCTGTGAAGAAGATCGCAGTTGGAGAGTCTCACTCGTATCTGCTCAACATCCTCAAAGAAGTTCGGCTGTTGGAGCAGCTGCAGCATCCCAACATCATAAGCTATCAGTGCGTACCCGTGCAAAGGAGAAGCCGTTGTCAGCTCTGAACTTCATCAGTCACGCGTGGCTTGAAACCTGTCAATTCTCTGCTTTTGGCCCCCGAGTCCCAACACTGCAGTAAGACCTGACACGGATACTCCTCACATCCTGAGGTTGACGTTTCGCAGTGTGCTGATGCAATGGGCCGAGGGAGGCAGGTTCGTTTTGATTCAGCATTGGGATTCATGACTTAAAACGTCGATAGCCTGGACGATTTCATTGACGTTCGTTTGGGCAAGAGATCCCCTCACGCGCATATCGATCCCGCCGCGTTCACCAGCTCCAATTCACCACCAGTGGAGGATTCGGACACTCTTTCCCGCTCGGCTCGCATCAGGGCCTTCCGGGAGTTCCAGAAATTTTCTCCAGAACAACGTGAACGAATCCGGGAAGAATCATTGCGTCACGGAACTCGGTCGACGACTTGGACCGCAGTCCATCTTTTGAGCGCAGAAGAAGTCAAAAGTCTTTTTTCCGACGTTGTGGAGGGACTGGCGTTCTTGGTGAGCTCGCCGTGTGGAGCGAAGTCGCCGTCGGTCTGAACCATAGCAGCACAATAAATCAATTCTGCATTTGGACCTCAAGGTAAAGCCTAGAATAGCAATCGAAGTCGGTGCTCACTGCTGCCCAGCCAGGAAATGTTCTTTTGACATGGGACGAGGGAAGATTGACGTCAGTCCGCTTGCAGTCCCTTCAATGCGGTCACGTGACGATCCAGCAGTCCCCGAGCGATGCTCTCTGACTTTGGTACTTCTCGGGATATGCTCAAATCGTCCTCTCAGCGCTCTGGGAATACTGGAACGTAAGCTCGAGAATTGAATGAACCATCCACAGACATTATTGATCATGCTCAGGCTTGAATACTCCTCCCCAGAGTCATTGCCTGCTCTCTTGACAGGCCGGTTGCAACCTGTTGATTCGAAATCCGACATGTGGTCTCTCGGAATGATCTTGCATAAGCTTCTGTTCTTGAAGTCGCCATATCTACATGCCTCCGATGATGTCATCAGAGACAGCAATGTCGCAGAGGCAGATAAGATGGCCCGGCTTGAGAACGAGATTCTCAATTATGCTGGGTAAACAAATCTGTTCCGCTGCAATTCGGGTGCTAATTGTCTTCAAGTTTTCAAAGCGATAATGCACACACCATCCATTTCAGAACCCGTCATCTGCCGCGTGCATTTTTGATTCTTCTTGAAACTCTTTTGCATGTAAAGCCCTCGAACAGACCATCCTGCGACCGTGTCGCTTTCGCTCTTCGTGAAGGCAAACTGGATCCAGTGCCTTCGGCCACCGAGTCGAATCTAAGCTCACTCATACCAGCACCACATCGCAGTGCGCCTCTCGAGCCTGAGGACAGTGATGTTGCCAAGACTTCCATTGACGAAGACCCTCCTCGTGTGAATCCAATCTTAAAGTCGCGACTGATCTACTTGCGGACATTCAAATCCTGTCTTCTCATAGCCAAGGTATGCGATCGATGACTGTTTACTCCGCATTCTGAGCGCCTCTAGACTTTTTCGGTCTCTTTCTTCTGCGCCAAAGACCGTCTTCATCCATTACTTCTGTCCCTAGTGCTTGTTTTTGCCGTCGCAGATTCATGGTTTGATGGATGGAGGTCAAGCTGTATCTTTGCGATGCTTCATATGTTGCTCATGCACTTCGGATGTTCGTGTTGTTTTTCATTGCTGGCATAACGGACTGGAAACCTCATTTGCAACTCCCGAGTTTCATTATCAACCAATTTGACAATCATGGTTCACATCCTCACCTTGAGAGATCGTATTTTTATCCTGTCACCGTATAGAACGTCTCTCGTCAGTCGATAGTAGTAATAGTAGCAATGCTCACTCAGTTGACTATAAACCAATACTTGGTATGGTAGTACAGCAGAGTACAGCACTGCCTTTCTCGCACACGTGACCGTTCCCTTCCTCACATTCGGGCTTACCGTTTCGCATCAGCCAAGTAGCTTCATATCTTTGTCTCAACTTCCTGGTCTGTGTCTATGAATCCGCTGGAGTATGACGTAGGCTCGGACATATATGCTCTGGCGACAGGGAAGAACGATGATGCGGCCGACTTGGTAGCTGTGGGGACTGACCATTCAGTCACGGTCCTACTTCTTAGCCTAGAAAATACACCCAGAGTGGTCGCGTCATTCCATGTTGGTGCGAAAATAACTGCATTGGCATGGTCTCCTCGCTCTGTATCTCCATCATTTAGTGACCAGTGGCTCTTGGAGTGAGTTTATTCATCGCAAAGTAGACGATGGATCATGCTCATCCTGCATGCCAGAATTGCCGCCGCTAGCTCAGATTTCGGCCTTCATTTACTCACGAAATCGGCAACGTCAGAAGAAGCGATATTCTCCTTCGGTGGAGGGCTCAGCGGGCATCATGGCCGAGTCAATTGCATGACTTTCTGTGGAGGGAGAGGAGAGGATAGTACCCGATACGTCGCAACGGTCTCAGGTGCATCATCCATATCGCATTGTTCTTGGAAATCAAGTAGCTGATCAAATCTAGACGACAAAATGCTCATGGTTTGGGACTTGTACCCGACAACGGAGACCTCAGGGCGTTTGTCGAGATCGCCAGAATCGCCAGGACTTTCAGAAGGCCGACTGCAACCCACTGCATACGTTATATCATTCCCCCATTCATTGGTGTCTGTTAGTTCCCATCCATCTTCATCCAAGGAATTCCTGGTCTCTGATGTACGGGGATCGTTGTTTTTAACCGATTGGCGGTCTGATCCAGAGGATGAGTCTGATGAGGGCTGGCGCATTGTTGATCTCGTTGAGCCGTATGCGTTAGCCTCTACTGTCTCTGGGAGCTCTGTCGTCGGAGGCTGGGCAGCATGGCGAAATGACAATCCAGACATGTGAGCCAGCTGCGGTATCTTGAATTTGGACTGAAGCCTCTTCGATAGTATCGGTGCCACATATGGCCCTCGATACTCCTTATGGGACATCTCCAAGCTTCAGGGTGGCAAACCCATCGGCGGAAGCAGTTTCCCCCAGAACGACCGGTTTCGGTGGGTACCAAAGTGTTATCAAGTGGTCGGGTGAGAACTGACGTACACCATTCGAGATGGTGCACGGTGAACCCTGATTACTTTGCGACATCGTCCCGCTCGCCTGGGAAAGGAGCTTTGATCAATGTGCATAGTACTGTGTACTCCCTGCCCACCACTCTGACCCTTGCACCCCGACCTCATTATGTGCGAGATTTTGACTGGATGTCGAAGAGCGCCAACATCGTAGCCGCAGTCGGCCGGAAAGTGATAATGACTGCTGTTCTTACTGAGGGATAGCGCGTGGGGATTACTAGTACAGAAGACATTATCGCTGTGATTACATGCACAAACTGCAGATCTATCGACGAAAGCAACACAAGGTTAGAGTCAAACAACAGGTCGATGGCCGTAGGGCTGAGGATGGACGTGATATGACAACTCGAAGTTAGGTTTGGAGTCAGCCGGACCACGGCTTTCGCCAAAGCCAAGTTCGAGGAACATATTTTTCCAATAATGAGCGTCCAATTCGGACGCGTGGTGGATCGATGGAACATAGGGGTCGGCATGGTAGTTTGATCCGTCCGGCGAATACTCATCCCTCGAGAAGCTGCTAATGGGTGACGCTGTGAAGTGGTACGGCGGCGGCGCGCCGTGCGTTGGAGACACTTGCTGGGCAGGATAGGATGTGACTACGTCATGTACAGATCAAGGCTGCTCACATATGTGCTATACTGACAATGCACGCACCTTGTAACCTCGGATCAAGCGGCAGAGGTTCGTATCGGTCTGCTTCACTCCGTCTAGACTTGAAGATGTCATTGGCTAGGAGACTCCGGAGAAAGCGGGAGTGATAGGCGGCAGAAGTCGATGTCGATGGGAAGCCTGCG
The DNA here is from genome assembly GCA_963692855.1 of Mycena citricolor. NCBI lineage: Eukaryota > Fungi > Basidiomycota > Agaricomycetes > Agaricales > Mycenaceae > Mycena > Mycena citricolor. Next base: position 65,106 of record CAVNYO010000047.1, on the reverse strand, counting down.
GCTTCTGCATAAGCATCTGCAGTCTTTGAAATGAGAGTGTGGATCTCGTGAGCAGTCCCCTCATGCAGCTCAGCCAGTGTATTGGAGCTGCGCAAAAGCTATTGGATAGTCAGTCAGCTGAGAGACACGGGAAGGATTGGACGAATATACTCTCAACAGAAACACGGCAGAGTAAGCTGACATCACTGTTATAGAATCTTGGCCGTATCGCTTTTTGAGTTTGTGAGATGAGATGCAGCAGCGTCGCACCACTTTACACTCACCAGCATGCTCATGGCCGGGAAGTCTTTTGAGACAATGCGAAGCCCGTCCAAAGCACTGGTGCAGCACGCCGATAAGGCTTGTAGACTGGGGCTAGCTCGACTCGACTGGGTTATGGGGCGGATAAGCTCCGGATGTCGTGAAATACTCAAGCTCCACTCACCGGAGATATCGAATCCTGTATCCCAAAACTGTTCAGGAAGAGGCGGACATGCAAGCGGAAGAGATTCAGAAAAGAGAAATGGAAGGTTTCTCCGCCGGCTAGATGGAAATAAACATCCAGCCATCAGCAGAATGATGTAGAAAACATGCCGCGCTTCATTTCATTGGACCAGGCATCGGACCACTGTGTCAGTTTTCCGTTGCAATTGCGTAGCACGACATCGTAGTTGACATCGTGGTGCGGTCCGTTGGAGAGACCCGGTCCCTTGGACGAATAGAACATGTCGGTGGTTTCAGACTAGGCCTGATCAGTGGCGAAGTACGGCACAGTCAGCGCACTCACCGATAGCCGCCTCAACTGCACAAAGGCAGCCACGATCACATCCTCGGGTCGAGGAGGAGCAGTGCCTTGCTCGTGCCACGTGATTGCATGCCGGACAAGGTCGTCCTCGGGAAGCATCCAGCTGCGGCCAGTTTGGGTACTGAGACTGCGGTCGTGGATAAACAACACAAGATATGTCCGTTCTCGGTTGCGGCGCTCTAGCTTGCTGAATTCACTTTCATTTGATGGCGGTATCGCCAGGTACCGATTCAAGCCCAATTCGACCGCCATCCGACATGCCTAAAGCGTGTCAGTACATTGTCACCCGCGGGTCGACTTCGAGCTTACATATCCGATGTACGTCCATGTCCGCTGGAAATGTGCATCAGTCACAATGAAGCTGAGATGCTGCCCACTTACGTTGTCGTCGGGATCCTTCCAATACGTCAGGCAAGCGAAAGCTTGAACCACTTCGACACTTTTGAGTGCATCCGCAAAGGCCCGAACAGCGAGCTCATGGGCCAATTTCTGACACGACTTGAAGATCTCCGCTCGAAAGAACTTGGCCCCAGCCATGATCAAAGTCGTAAACAAAAATGGGCATTTCGACCGCACGTATTGCACCGTGTGCAGGGCAGGGTCGAACAAGTTGATGAATGGATTGAGGCGGAGAAACACGAGATCGAATAGGACTTTCGCCCCATCTTCGTCTAGAATCCCGGTGTTGATGGGATCGGAGTATGAAGTTGGTCGGGTGGTGGCAGGTGGCGAGTATGAAGGACGACTGGGTAACGCGACAACTGCAGATGAGCTTTCGGTAGGATTGAGAATGGTTCGGAAGAATGAATTGCGCTGGTTCTCCTTGCGGATGAGCTTGGCTGGGAATAACGCGCGATGCTCCGAGTCTGCTTCGTCGTCCTCGTCCATATCCATGTCAGGCCGCGAAGATCCAGCATTTGCATACTCTCCAGGCAAAGTGATGGGTGGCAGCTCGTTATTCGTAAAATGTGTGTTCGGCGCCGCATATTCTCGTGGATATATTTCGCGGCCATCGGCGGGGAAACCCTGATCGACGACCTGCGCTTTCAATTTCGCACTGTGGAGCCCTCGCTCCAGACGTCGGAGCATCTTCGATGCCTCAGACAGCCTAACGCAAACCTGCATAAAGCAACGTTGCGGCACTGGAATGGGGGACGTACTTGGAGCCTGGTTTACGTCCGCGCCGATGCTTTTCAAAAACGCACTCCGCATTTGCACGCTTGCAGCGCTGGCATTGCTTTTGTCCATCCTCTGCACCCACACACTTCATCTGTGGATTTGGTGGTTGTCATTCTTCAATTAGGCTGGTAAATAGATTGAACGGCGGACCTTCGCTGCCCGGCAAACAGTGCAAGCTCTGGCACCTCTTACAACTGGTGTTTTAGATCTAGTGGCATGCATGAGAGAGGTCTAGGAGATTATTAAGAACGCACCCGCCCTCCAATTCGTGGCCATCGTCTACGAGAACGTCCATGGCGATGACCGGCGACAAGACGGGGATCAAAGTCAGAGCGAGAACACCGAAACGCGCCCGGGGTAATGTGGACACGCGGACTAGACCTGGTAAGTATACAGACGATAGACGATGGTGGCTTGAAAGACACACAGGGAGCGGGGAAACTTGGATGTGGTGTTGTTGAAGTAGCTCAGCCGCCTCAAGGTCTTATCGTTTGCCTCATAAATTTCGCCTTCGCCGCACTGATCGGTCCGCCTACGGGTCTAGTTTTACGTGCAGTCCTCTTCCTCGATTTCTATACTGACCGGTACGCTAAGGCTCGGAGCATAGCCTCGGACGCGTACTCGACGCGACGCGATCGCGTGCAAGAGCACGATTTCCCTCTCCCCGGATTGTCAATTGTCAATTGTACGGGGTTTCCGGTCTCTCAGTCTATTGCCGGCGAAGAGCCAATGCATTCAATTCGACGACGTCTATTTCGACTCTGACAGGTCTCGAATCTCGTATGAACAGCAGAACTAAGCATGCACCGCAGGGACTGGGATGGCAGATGCCAAGTAGCAAGAACATCCCCGGGTCTTATGAGTTTGCCTGGTGACTCCAGGCCTGTTCCATTGCACTTTTGTCAGGCCCGAAGCATCCGACCTTGGCGTGGAAGAATGAGTAAATGTATTACATAATCAGAGTTGAGGGGCTGTGAGATCAGCAAACACGCGTAAAGTTTGTGTTACACCGTGACATGCGCGACCATGGTCAGAATTATCATCAAAGGAGGCGTCTGGAAGGTAAGTGTCTCCATTCGAAATGTGCCGACTGCTTATTTGCTGTCAAGAACACTGAAGACGAGGTCCTCAAAGCTGCAATCGCCAAGTACGGCAAAAATCAGTGGGCTCGCATCTCGTCCTTACTCGTTCGCAAGACTCCAAAGCAATGCAAGGCTCGTTGGTACGAATGGCTCGACCCCTCTATCAAGAAAACAGAGTGGTCGAAGACTGAAGACGAAAAGCTTCTGCACTTGGCCAAGCTGATGCCTACTCAATGGCGCACCATTGCTCCGATCGTTGGACGCACAGCAGTTCAGTGTTTGGAGCGGTATCAAAAGTTGCTCGACGAGGCTGAGGCAAAAGAGAATGAAGAACTAGGCCTGACCGGGCCAGCAGACACCGGCCCCAGTGCAGACGATGTTCGGCGTCTGCGTCCAGGAGAGATTGACCCTGATCCGGAAACGAAGCCGGCACGACCGGATCCCATCGACATGGATGAGGACGAGAAGGAGATGTTGTCTGAAGCTCGTGCGCGCCTTGCAAATACGCAGGGTAAGAAGGCCAAGCGCAAGGCTCGAGAACGGCAGTTGGAGGAAGCCCGCCGGTTAGCTGTATTGCAGAAGAAGCGCGAGTTGAAGGCTGCTGGAATCATGTACGTAGTGGGCCACATTTCAAAGAGCGAGTACTGAACAGTCTGGTAGAATGCGCTCCAAAACGAAACGAAAGGGCATGGATGTCAGTATTTGTCATTTTTGTTCTTCACTCACTATTAACGCTCTCGCAGTACAATGCGGATATTCCATTCGAGAAGAAAGCCGCACCAGGGTTTTATGATACTTCTGAAGAACAGGCACGCATCACCGCAGCTCCCGTAGGCCAGACCCTCCGCCGACTTGAGAACAAGCGAAAGCCCGCCGAGGAAGAGGAAGCGGAGCGGAGAAAGAGACAGAAGAAAAATGAAGCAGGGAAACAGGCTGATGGACACCAAACAAAGTTCATTGCCGCACGAGATGCTCAGATACAGAAGTTGAAGGAAGCTGAGTCAATTGGACGGAGACGGAAACTCGTTCTCCCAGGTGCTCAAGTTGGCGAAGCGGACTTGGAGGAAATCGTCAAAATCGGACACGCTGGAGAGAGCGCCAAGGCCCTAGTTGATGGTGGAAGTGATGCGAGCGGGCGACTGCTCAGCGACTATGAGGGATTGGAAAACGCACGGATGGCAAGGACGCCGAGGACCGCGCCACAAGGTACGTCTCACGCCCACTCAAAGCCGAATCTGATTGTTCCAGGGGATAACATCATGGCTGAAGCCCGCAATCTACGGAACATGTCGATGGCGCAAACCCCCTTGCTCGGCGAAGAGAATACACCCATTCACGAAGACGCCGGAAGCGGCACAGGCTTTGAAGGCGCCACACCCCGGCACCAAGTCGCCTTCACACCGAATCCATTGGCCACCCCGTTACGCGCCAAGGAGCAAGCTGAGACGACTACCTCTCGGATCGGCGGCACACCTTTCCGAACACCAATGCGCGATAATCTGGCCATCAACGAAATTGAATATGCATCTGTTAGCTCAACACCCCGCGAACAGCGTTTGCGAGACAGCTCGGCGAGACATGCGTTGCGGGCCGGTTTTGCGTCGATGCCAGCGCCAGAAAACAACTTTGAGCTGCTCGTTCCGGAAGAAGAAACCGGAGGTGATCTTGCATCAGGGCCTGCGCTGTCAGAGGAAGATGCTGCCGAACGGGATGCTCGGATGCAACGGCAACAGGAAGAAGCTCAACGCAAGGTCCTTGCCCGTCGGTCCCAGGTTGTGAAGCGAGGGCTACCGAGACCTGCCAAAGTCAACATTGAAGATCTACTAGGACAACTGGCCCTCGAGGACGGCGACATGGCCCAGCGACTGATCAATCAGGAGTTGGTATCTCTTCTGCAGCATGACGCGATTACGCATCCCATCCCCGGCACAACATTGGCCGGGGGCACGATATCCTCCTATCAACAGCCGGAAGATCAGCATCTCGACCTGGCCAGCTCCTTGATTCACTTGGAGTTGGTGAATGCTGTTGGCTTCACAAATGCCAGCCCAGCCCAGCTCCAGGAAGGATTGATGAAGCTCGCCACTTCCGAAGCTGGGGACGAGACGGTGTCCTGGGCTCGTGTTCGGAAAGACCTCGTCCTTGACGCAACAACAAACATGTGGACAGAGCCGGAAAAACTGTCCGGCGAACAGCGGGTTGCGGGCTACAGCGTTGTTTTGTCGCAGCGCCGCCAGCTAATGGGCAATGAGGCTGCTAAAGCAAACAAGGCAGAAAAGAAACTCAATGTCACTCTTGGCGGTTATCTCACTCGATCAAACGCTTTGTCGCAGCGTGTCACCGCTGCGTTCGATGAGATGCAACAGACGAAGATCGAATTCGAGACCTTCTCGCACTTGAACACAAACGAGACGGCTGCTGGACCCCGGCGGCTCGATGCGCTCAAAGAAGAGGTCGAAAAGCTCGAGCGACGGGAGCGGCAGTTGCAGGACAGATATGGGGAACTCGAGGGGGAACGGCGAGACGCACAGGAACGCGTCCAGTCGCTCGAGGAGAAGCTCATGGCTGACGCCGAGGCTCTCAATGAAGCGCAACTTGCCGCCATGGAGGACTAACTTGATACCTTCGGAGCACTCATTTACTGTACGTTTGTGTAGGACTGCTTCGCGATTTGGGCCGATTCAAAGGGCTTTGTATCCTTTCAGCGCATAAAATGGGAACCACACCTCGGAGCACACGCCCCGAATGCCTGCTGTCGCCCACGACACAGATTCAAACCACAACTTCCCCGTCGCAGCTGTCAGTGGCAGTCTTGCTGGCGGGGCATTTCTGGTAATGCTTTGTACAATCATGTGGATCAGGGGTCAACATAAAGCAAGAATTAAGCCAGTCAGTCGTCGCGCTCTCTTTCGTGCTCCTTTTTAGCCAACAGTGGCACCATAGCACAAGAAAGAAGAGGGCCCTCTCAGCACCTGCACATTAGTACAGCATAAACCTTGGATGCCCCAGAAGAACAGTCCTCGAATCACAATCTTCGAGCCATTTCCACCGTACTCAATCTTGGCCGACCAGCACAACCTCCCGCCAATTTCACGAGCGATGCCCAGGCTCCCCTCGAGCGTCAGCTCAGCATCCATGTATTCGGAAGAAAGCGGGGAGGAACATCAGCATCGGGCTCTGCCAAATGTGATCCCAGTTCCTCTTGGCATCATCGAAACTGCGTTAACTAGAACATCGTGGGCAGACCGGACCCGGACGTGAAGTTTCCCAAATAGTTCCGCAATACAATAACATGACGGAAATGGAAGGGCAGTTCTACTGTAACGATTGCATATGTTCCTGCAGCTGTATTAGCATAGTTCCATCCTCAAACGACTGAGTAGCAGAACACACCTTTTCTACTCGAGAAACTGAATCTTTGAACTGGGCAACCTGCTGCCAGCAATCCAGGGGTGTGTTTGCATTGTTTCTAGAGCACGGACAACGTTCAACGAGCAAGCAGAGGATGAGAAAGTACACACCTATAACAGGCAACCAACGTCTCACCAAGGCCCTTGAGCCCAGGGTATTCTGATAAATCGCGCCGCGCGTGAAAACGATCTATCTTGGAGCGAACGTCGTCTAGGTCAGCAAGCAATGCAGCAGACGTTCTGATAGATTCCGGGTCGCCAGACACAGCCCGTTCGCGGTCCAAATTCTCTTTTTCAAGAGCTGAGTGGATTTCATCGCGAACAACTTGCTCTTGGAACCGGAGATGTTCAAGTTCAGCCTGAATACGGCTTCGAATCTGGGCATCCAACGTATTTTGTCTACCCGGAGAAAGTACAGCATTCGCCGCATTTTCCGATAGTGTTTCGACGAGTTCTTGAGAGAACTGATGTGAATAATGAGAGAAAAACAATGAGTTTTGAGGATAGATGTACCGAAACCGACGAGGGACTCTCGCGTTGGACAGAACTGGCAGAACCCATGATAGTGATGTCACAAACCCCCGTCAATGCCAAAAGGTGACCAAACTACGGCGCAGTTGCATTCGATTGCACTGCTTGTCTCCCATCCACTTGAAGGCTTCAGCCCGAAGTCTATATCAACCAACCACTTCCATGGCGCTTCCAGTCATGGAGGAGGGCAAACTCCTCGTTGACGCTTTGAACACTGTCAAAATTCAGGTTCAGCAAATGAAGAGATACCTAGTACGTTGCTCACTAGCAGATGTTCCACCCATCTGGCTTGGACTGACCCAATCTGAATATCTGAATAGGAGCTTGACCAGCTCATGGATGCCCTGAAAAGCGCTAGTCTGATGCTTGCTGAACTGCGAACCTCGTCACTATCTCCGAAACAATATTATGAACTTTGTACGTCCTCCATTCGAACGCACGGCTACATCTTCTCTTTCTGAAAGTTTCAAGACATGGCCGTGTTTGACGCTCTGCGCCACCTTTCCAATTATCTGTACGACGCTCATACACAGTCCCGTCACCATCTCGCCGACCTGTACGAGCTGGTTCAATACGCTGGAAATATTATACCTCGGCTCTATCTCATGATCACGGTGGGGGCTGTTTATATGTCTGTTCCTGACGCTCCCGTGAAGGAGATCATGAAGGATATGATGGAAATGTCGCGAGGAGTCCTCCATCCCATGCGTGGTCTCTTCCTTAGACACTATCTCAGCGGGCAAACCAGAGACCATTTGCCTGTCGGGAGTGACGACGGGTACTGTCCCTCGACATCCATATTCTAGTATCGGCTAACAACTATCTAGACCAGGGGGGAACCTGCAGGACTCGACGACATTTGTTCTCACCAACTTTGTGGAAATGAACAAGCTCTGGGTCCGATTACAGCACCAGGGGCACTCGCGCGATCGTGAGAAACGAGAGTTGGAACGTCGCGAACTTCGTATTTTGGTCGGCACCAATCTTGTGCGACTGAGCCAGTTGGACGGGGTGGACCTCGAAATGTATCAGGGCGCGATTCTCCCCAGTATACTAGAACAAGTCGTCAGCTGCAAAGATGTGATCGCACAAGAGTACTTGATGGAGGTGGTGATCCAGGTGAGCCCTCGCTCTATACCCCCAGTTGATATGCTGAATTGACCTAGGTTTTCACCGATGAATTTCATCTACATAGTTTGGGTCCATTCTTGACGGCGACCGCTCAACTGCACCCCAAGGTCAACATCAAGGCGATCGTAATTGCGTTAATCGACCGACTGGCTGCTTATGCCGCCAGAGAGGCCGAAAACGAGGATCCTGAAGAAACTAAGAAACAAGAAGAAGCTGCCGCCCGCCGACTCGCGGAGAAAGTCAAGACCCAGAAAGTAAAGTCGAGGGAAAATGGTTCCAGCGGAGCAACCCTCGCACCAGAAGCTGATACATGGTCAACTCCGCAACCTCCGATAGGTCCCCCGACAGAATCTGTGACAGAGCCGGTAGTCGCAGCAACGGCCTCTCCGTCTGAGACTGAATCCGCGGGTGCGCTTAAGAAATTCCGGGGCGTTCCAGAAAATGTCCAGCTTTTTGAGGTCTTCTGGCAGCAAGTGGTTGAACTAATCAGGGTGATCAGGGTATCTCGTTTTTGGGAACTATCCTGGCTGACCGATTTTCCAGGCCCGGCCAGACCTTTCTATCCAGGACATCACTGCGCTGTTTGTGTCCTTGACAAACTTGTCCCTAAGTTGCTACCCGGATAGGTTAGAGTATGTCGACCAAATCTTGAGCTATGCGGGGGAAAAAATCCGGGAATACACTGACAGGTGCGCATCGCAATATGCTCACACGTCCACATATTGAAGTGACCCTCAGTCCTGACCTTCACACTGCACAAACGAGTTCCAATCTTGCGGCGCTCCTCGTTGCACCTATCAATTCGTATCAATCTGTGCTGACGTTACTCGCCATCCCTAATTACGCACCGCTGCTCACCACACAACTGTTTTCGACCCGACGTTCGATTGCTCATTCGATTGTGTCATCCGTGTTGAAGAACGAGACGATTATCGAGACGCCGGAAGATGTAGACGGAGTGCTGGAGTTGTGTCACGTCCTTATCAAGGACCAATCGGACGGTCATTCCGCCGCTCCCAACGGGGTAGCTGTCAACGGAATCAGCGGAAGTGGGCTCAATGGATCGCAAGGTAACCCGCGCAAGCTTGGCCCATATTCAGTTGAAAGAGAAGAGATGGCCGAGGAGCAAGGCTGGGTTGCCAGGATGGTTCACCTCTTTCGATCTGAATCATTGGACGTGCAGTTTGAGGTATGTTGTTATTGTCCGTCAGATCCAACTTCGATCCCCATATCATTCAGCTGTTACAAATGGCTCGGAGACATTTCGATGCCGGAGGAGAGCGGATGCGATTCACTTTCCCCGCTCTGATCACATCCTCCATCAAACTTTGCCGACGTTACAAGAATCGGGAGCATCTCGCAAGTTCCTCTCGTAGATTACAGCTCTGTTGGTTGCTGACACGCCCTTGCAGGAGACAGACTGGGAGACCAAAGTCTCGACCATTCTCAAGTTCTGCCGGCAGCTCATCTTCATCCTTGCCAATCAAGTTGATGCACCAACCATCGCTCTGCGTCTTTTTCTGCTTGCTGCGCAGATTTCAGATGAATGCGGCTTTGAAGACCTCACATACGACCTCTACGTCCAAGCCTTCAGTGTTTACGAGGACAACATTTCTGAATCACGCGCACAACTGCAGGCGATCACATTAGTAATCGGTGCTTTGGAAGGTGCCAAAGTATTCAGTGTGGATAACTACGACACATTGATCACCAAAGCCGCTCTTCACGCTTCCAAGTTGCTCAAGAAAAGCCACCAGTCCACTGCTGTTGGTTTTGCAAGTCACCTTTGGTGGCAAGAGAAAGCACATCTCGAAACTGAAGCCGAACTCGAAGAAGGGGATGGCAAGCCAGCAGCTAAGACTGAAGAGAAGGACGACGAGACTGTTAAAGCTGTTAGTTGCCGCCGTGTCTCTTTCTGCTCGCGATTGACTGTGGACTGCACTAGTTCCCTCACCAAGATAGCAAGCGTGTGCTGGAATGTCTGCAGCGATCCCTGCGGACGGCAGGATCCGCCATCGAAGAGATTGTCACGGTTCAACTCTATTGTGATGCATTGGATCAGTACCTGTACTATCTTGATCATGGGGCTCCAGCAGTCAGTCGCGATTCAATTTTTCATCTTTGCTGGTGACTAATTGCTTGACAGGTCGCCCCTAAGTTTGTAAACAGTCTTGTCGAGCTCATTGCCGCTAGTATCGACAACATCGCATCACCTGATGTGCATCCCTCGCAGCGGGCTCCGCCTGGCCTAATCGAGGGCGTACAGACCCCAGAAATGATCTCTCGACATTTCTACAACACTCTGTACTATATTCATCGCCGGAAAAACGCCAACCTGACTGATCCTCGCTGGGAAGGCGTGGATATCGTCGGTGCTACCCTGAAAATGGGAATTACTCGATAAATATTCTATGTATTGTAGCAACATGTCCGATTTTGTGGATTTGAGCTTCCAGGTTCCCATCTGACATCTGGCATCTGATTCCATCATCATCTGCAACACAGCTCATCACCGTGACTAGTAACTACGTCTCTTCTACCGCACTCACTCGACTTGCCCAAACATGGCCGAAGGCAGCAACTACGATTATCTGTTCAAGGTACCTATTGTATGAATCACTGCACTCACGCATAAAGACTTGAGTCAGGTTGTACTCATCGGAGATTCCGGTGTCGGAAAGTCGTACGTCTCCTCGCATGTCTTCTTGTATCGCTCATGGGACAATCGCCTCGCTCGACCTCAGAAATTGTATGTGGTCCTATTGGGCACAGTGTAGGGACTCACGCGGTGTGGCAGTGCTTTCGCGATTCACGCGTAACGAGTTCAACCTCGAGTCCAAGTCCACGATTGGGGTTGAGTTTGCGACCCGCTCTATTGATGTTGATGGAAAGACGGTCAAGGCCCAGATTTGGGATACAGGTATGTTCATTGCCTGCTGAGCGTTGGGGCGACCAGCTCCCCCGACTCGTGCCACGCCATCAATTCATCTTTCTTTACAGCCGGCCAAGAGCGTTACAGGGCTATCACCTCGGCGTGAGTGCACCTCCATACTCTCACAGTATCTTCTAAAACGCATTGTTTAGGTACTACCGTGGCGCGGTCGGAGCTCTCCTCGTATACGATATCGCCAAGCATGCGACGTATGTCAACGTCACTCGTTGGTTGAAGGAACTGCGGGACCACGCCGACTCCAACATCGTCATCATGCTGGTTGGCAACAAGAGCGATTTGAAGCATCTGCGAGCGGTTCCAACAGATGAGGCCAAAACTTTTTCAAGTAAACTCAGGTGCTTTGCCTAGACGCGCACAACTTATTGACCACGCACACGTCAGCGGAAAACGGCCTGTCTTTCATCGAAACCTCGGCGCTGGACGCCTCGAACGTCGAAGGCGCATTCCAAACCATTTTGACCGGTCGGTCATGACGGCGAAATGATTCCATCACAATCTCATTTCCCCCCAGATATCTACCGCATTGTGTCGAGCAAATCTCTGGAACAATCAAACAATCCTATCGAAGCCCCCGGACCCAGCATCAGTGTCGGGGCCAGTGTCGATAACAATGCTGCTCAGGGAAGCAAATGTTGCTAAGATGGTTCAGTATATTCTACTTGTTGCAGAATGTTCCTTGTTTGTGTCACGCTCATCCTTTCAAACTCTATTGTATTCGAACTTGCGTTCCGTGTGACATAAAACAAGATTCTCGGAGGCATCGAAGGTGATTCTGAAAGCTTCTGTTCTCTCCAAGCACCTGCTACAATGTCCGAAATTATCTCTAATACAGCATGTCGCAAAAATCTGAATTGGCATATCCGTTGTGGTCAGCGCTGATCGGTAGGGCTCAGGTCTTCAGCCTGACAACTGGCTGATCTCCGCAGGAAAGGTTGAATCAGTTGTCATCAGGCGGTGGTCAGGTATTTATCAGGGAATGGTCAGCGACGCTTCAGGCGAGTATCAGACGTCAATCAGGCAGGAATTGGCGGTTGATCAGAACACTACCAGGTGCTGATTTGGCCTGAGTGCCTGAGTGCCTTCTCAGAACTGATCAGGCTCTCAGCAGCAAAGGGCAAAAGGACTACTGGTCTTCTTCCTTTCTCTGTTTTCTCTTGTACTGATTCACATTCTACAGTGCCTTATGATATGATCTTGCGTTGCTTTCATGAGGTTATTCACTCAATTACTGGCTAACTGGTGCTCATTTCCAACAATATTGAATTCACTCAAATTATTTCACAGGAGGAATCGAACACATGGATATAACTACTGAACCATTACATTATGTGGGCGCATGAGACTGTCCATGCTCCAGTGGTAAGTGTCGTTGGAGCCTTAATATAGCCACTTGCAACATGATGACACAGACCACAATGACCCGGTGCTCCACTTGCACCTTGCAGCATACCAGCATTCTTCTACATGGGACTGTGAAGTTCCACACAGCTCTCAACATCTGCTCAACAATATATCTATTTGAACTTTGCAGTCCACAGATTGCAGCAAGTCGAGACCATATCCTCTGACTGTTGAACACAGAAAACTCAGATTGGAGCCGCAGGAGGCTAGGGGTACAGATGGGAGACAAAAAGCCCAGTAGATCACATTGATCTGATGCTATATACTACACATCATGTGACAATCAACAAGAAATAATGTCGAAAAGAGAAGTGAATTCAAAGACTGGAGAATACAATCAAGTAGCTACAGTATTTATACCCAAATCCAGTCTGAGTCATATCTACAACTAATGAGTCATAAGGCTATGTACCGCATGGAGCACTGGTCATGGGTTGTAGTAGGACCTTCCAGAGGATATGTCGCGCAGCCTTGAATTGATGAAGATAATCCCCCAGACCCCCACCCCAGACCGTCAGATGCCGTGATCCGCAATAAGATAACTTGTGCCGAGATAAGATAAGATTGTTGATGATAAGATGAAAAAGGGTCGAATTACGACATTACCCCCTCTCTAGGGTCGATGTCCTCATTGACTGGGTTAATGGGTGTGAAGACGTTTTTGTAGGGGTCGAAGAGTTGTTGTTGGGGATATGGAAGGCGCTCGTCTCTGGGTTTGTAGCAATGAATGAGGTAATCCCAGTGTCTGGCTTTGAGCATTGGCAGGAGGCGAATGCGTGTGTCTGGGTTTGATTGTTTCCTCTGCCAATCTCTCAGGACCTTCTTCGCATGGGTAAGATGGCGTGATGGTTCCCAGGTATTTTTGCTATGTGGCCATCCCTTCCATTTGACCAAGTATTGCTTTCCTCGGCTGAGTTTTGTTCCTTCACAATTTCTTCGACTTCCCACTCTTCTGCTCCTCTGATCATCTTGGCTACGGGTCTCTTCTCTTGGTGGTGGGGGGGTGGTTCGTGATAGGGTGTCAACAGTGACTCATTGAACACCGGGTGTCTTCGGTCCGTGTCTGGCAAATCCAGCTTCCATGCAGCCACTCCAACCTTCTCCAGTATCTCGTATGGCCCCAATCTCTTGTCGCTCATCTTCTTCAAAGGCCTGTCCATCTCAATATTGTCCCCTTCTATGTACACCTTCATCCCAACCTTCAACTCCGGAACTTCTTTTCTTTGTTTATCGTAGTATTTTTTCATTTTTTCATTTGATTTTTCCAATGCTGCTTTTGCTTCGTCTTGTATTTCTTTGATTCTTTTTACAAACTCTTCCACCAACTCGTTTCTCAATTCCATCTGCTGCTCCACTCCCTTCCATGGGTGATATCCATGATTTGCGTAGAACAGTGATATTTTGGTAGACGTGTTCATTTTGTCGTTATATGCAAACTCTGCCATTCCCAGCCACTCCGACCAGTCCGTCTGATGGTAATTGACATAGATGCAGAGATAATGTTCAATCTCCTGATTCATGCGTTCTGTCTGCCCATCCGTGATCGGGTGATATGCGGTCCCTGGGTTCATTTCTATGCCCAATATCCGATTTGTCTCCTTCATGAAGCCCTTGATGTATTGTGAGTCCCTGTTGGTGATGATCTTGCGAGGGATCCCGTGATAGTGGAAAACTTTGTCCCTGGTTAATCGTGCTACCCCTTCGCTGTTGATGTCAGTACTAATTGGTTTGATGTGGATCATTTTGGTGAAGGTGTCACACCACACATGAATGGCGTCATACCCGTTACTGACCGGCAAGGGTCCAATTTGATCCATTGAGATGATTTCCCATAGTGCGTTTGGAACTGCATGCGGATGTAGAGTTCCTGTCCTCGCTCTTCTGGTCTTGGTCCGTTGGCACGCTTCGCACGTCTGGATGTATTTCCGAATTTGGTTTCCCATCCTTAGCTACCAGTAGTTCCTTTCCACCATTTCCTGTGTTCGGTTGATCCCAGTGTGTCCAACCAAAGGCGTGTCGTGGTATAGCCCAATGATCTTGTCCTGCAGCTCCTTGTCCCTTAGTACGTAGAGCTTCCTATGGTACGTGATGAGCCCATCTTCCTTTTTCCATCCAATAAGTGACTTCTCCAAGGCCGCTTTGACGCTTCCATCAATCGATCGAGTAGCCTTGATCTCATTGATTAGCTGCTGATCTTGCCCCTCAAATGTGACTTCTTATGACCGGAAGAATTTGGGCTTCAGCAGAGTGACATCCTTGTTGTTGTTCTTGCCCTGATTGAAATCTGCTTGAGGATTCTCCATACCATATGAGCTGCTCGGATTATATTCAAATACAAGTCAAGGGATTGTTTATGCTCAGATTCTGCTCGAATATTAGTGTGAGAGGACTTGGACGGGTTCATGATGGCGGTCTGCTCAGGATCTGTTTGAATAATTGTGCGAGAGTGTTGATAAAATGGCTGAACCAGGAATTGAACCTGGGACCTCTGACTTGGATCGTCCAGTGCTCTAACCACTAAGCTATTCTGCCTTGGTGCTGGGATTCCCAACTCCAACACTCCCCCGGTATCACAGCACCATTGGCACTGTGCCTGTCAAGGACGGGGTGGCACCATTTATCATTAGGCACTCATCAGACTGCAGTGGTCCACGCCAGTGTGTTCCAGGCCGACTTATGTCTGTGAGTTGCTGCTACCATGTTGATAAAATGGCTGAACCAGGAATTGAACCTGGGACCTCTGACTTGGATCGTCCAGTGCTCTAACCACTAAGCTATTCTGCCTTGGTGCTGGGATTCCCAACTCCAACAGAGAGGACTTGGTTGGTCTTGCAATGGTGGTCTGCTTGAGATATGTTTGAATAATTATGACAAAGAACTTGGTCAATTTTGTGTGAGGGATATGTTTGAATTAAGTTTGAATATACTTATTCAGAGAAGTATCTATGTGGCCTCCTGCACAGTCTCGTTGCCCCTCTCGTTGGAGTCGAGACCCAAAATGGAGACACTGTGTATGACATCATTCACCTCTTCCTCCTCTGCCTCTGAGCCCTCATCTTCATCCTGCCATTGCTCAATTTTGTGTGAAGGATATGCTCGAATGATGTTTGAATACATTCAGATTAGGCACTTGCTTCCTGAATGAGTTTGCCACCTTGCTCATTAGAGTCAATTGCCTTGCTCATTAGAGTCAATTGGTTCCATGATCAATGTCAGCTTGAGATCTGATGGAATAAGTAAGTGTTCAAGAAGACATCTTATCTGTTATGTGATGCATATCTTCCTGATTGCAGTAATGACTAATGGTTCAAGGTATAGTAAAGAGTCATGCATGCAACCAAAACAAGATCAAATAAGTAGAGTCAATATTTGAAGAAAGTCCATAGAGAAGAAGACATGAATAAGTAGATTACTGCTTCAAGGGATTGAATGTTGAGGTGTGGATATTGTATGTGCTTGGTTCGGACAAAGGGTGTGACATTACTCTGTGACGCATAGTATATAGCATCAGATCAATGTGACCTAATGGGCTTTTCGCCTCCCATCTGTGCCCCTAGCCTCCTGCAGCTCCCATCTGTGTTTTCTGTGTTCAACATTGAAACCTGGGGGACGGCCAGCCTTGCCGTTGATTGTAGCTTTCCTCTTTGGTGGCGGGGTGTCTTGCATTTCCTCCTCTTCCTCTGCTCGCTTCCTCTTTCCAGAACTGCATGTCGACTTATTCGAAACTTACACCAATCTCAGCACATTCATTGTTTCAAACTATTGCCTTGCTTGTCAAGGCACTCTCCACACCCTATATTCACACACACAAATAAGATGCGCCTGATCCGTGGTGTGATCCGATCTTGAATGTGTCGTATCTCAAGTACGCAATTACGATGTCTACCACGAGCCTCGTTACTGTTGAAGCAGGAAATGCAGAGAGGACTGGAGTCAACAGTAAGAAGCTCTCATTGCAAGACAGGACAAGAAAAGAATCTACAGACCTGGAGTCAACAGTAAGAAGCTGAAGAACTCCAGGGAGGGAGGAACTATCTATGTGGATAGGGCATGTGACTGTATAGGAATCATGTGATCAGAAGTCATGTGACCAGAATGATGGAATGATGGGAGCAGTGATGGAATCAGATATCATCAGTGATGTGATCAGTGAGAAGATCAGATGGAATCAGATGATCATGTGACCCAATCACCAGAGAGTGATCAAGTCCAAAACCCATTACCAACACTCCCCCGGGATGAGATCAGTCTCTCAGCCTCTCCCCCGCAATCTCATCAGTGTGCGCAACCTTGCCACCTGAGGCCGAGGCAGCGCCTTGGTCAGGATGTCAGCCAGCTGGTCCTGCGTTGGCACATACTTCACATCAATGAACCCTCTGGCCACTTCATCTCTAAGCCAGTAGTGTGCCAGGTCCAGATGCTTCATACGCCCATGGTGTTCAGGATTCTTGGACACAGATATGGCAGACTGGTTGTCCATCATCAAGGGAGAAGCCCCAGACACACCATGCTCCAGCTCATGCAGCAGATTGCGCATCCACTTGATTTCCTTCCCAGCATCCACACCAGCCACATACTCTGCCTCAGTGGTGGACAGAGAGATGGTGGACTGCAGCTTGCTCCTCCAGCTTACTGGTCCACCAGCCATCATAATGACATACCCCCCAGTGCTTTTCATAGAGTCCTTGTCTCCAGCATGATCAGCATCAGTGAAGGTGGTGAAGAGGTCATCAGGATGGATGTGGGTGGCTGGGTCATAGAGGGTGGGGGAAGATTTGGAGTAGGTGATGCGGAAATCAAGGGTGCCCTGGATGTATCGAAGCAGGTGCTTGACAGCCTTCCAGTGCTCTTCACCAGGATTGCTGTTGAAGTGCGCTAGCACCCCCACAGCATAGGAGATGTCAGGGCGAGTCTGACAGGCCAGGTACATCAGAGAGCCAACAGCAGACAGATAGTTGCCCTTGAACTGCTTGGACTCCTCCTCAGTCTTGGCTCCCATCTCCTTAGTTAGAGACAGACCAGGCAGCATGGGGGTGTCCACAGGCTTGCAGTCAGCCATGCCATACTGCTCCAGGAGGTTCACAGCATACTGGCGCTGGGAGATGCTGATGTCTCCAGTGTGCTCATCACGCTCTATCTTGATCCCCAGAAGCCACTCTGTAGGACCCAGATCCCGCACCTTGAAGGCCGTGCCAAGCTGGGCAATAACCTTGTCAATGTCAGCATCATGCTTTGCAGCAATGGTGCCATCATCAACATAGATGGGCAGGATGACGTGGACCACACCATCAGAGTAGATGTGGCAGGAGCTGTCTGACTTGATGTACTTGAACCCCATGGCAGTCAGCTTGGCAACCAACTTGATGCGCCATTGCCGGCCAGCCTGCTTCAGTCCATAGATGGACCGGTTCAGCTTCAGGACCTGGCCCTTCTCTCCCTGGGGGAACCCTTCTGGCTGAGTCATGTAGACATCCTCATCCAGGTCCCCATTAAGGTAGGCAGAAGAGAAGTCGATGGAGCGCAACTTGAGGTTGTTCTGGGCAGCCAGAGCAAGGATAACGCGCAGAGTAGCAGGTCTGAAGGTGGGGGCAAACACCTCGTGGTAGTCAATGCCATAGCGCTGGCCACGACCATCTGCCACCAGTCTGGCTTTGTAGCATTCCACAGTGCCATCAGACTTGTGTTTGATCACAAACACCCATTGAGAGCGAATTGGCTTGACCCCTTGTGGCAAGTCGACCACATCCCATGTGCAGTTGCTGAGCAGAGAGTCAATCTCAGATGCAGCTGCAGCGCGCCATAGTGGACCATCCTCCCGCTTGGACGCTTCAAAGAACGACCGGGGGTTCCCAGAGGCTACAGCAGACAACACGGACTGCACTGCAGTAGCGTGAGCTGCTGCCAGCTTGGGATCTGAGGGGTCACCCTCGCAAGCCACAATCAGGGCTGAGGATGACTTCAGAAGCAGCTCATCGTCACTGAGGTCTTTAGGGATCTCCTCAAAGATCTCTGCCATGGTGCGCCTGGGAGGAGCAGCAGCTAGAGCTGGAGCTCTCCTGGGTGGTGCAGGGACACGATGGATGCCAGCAGCAGCACAACGAGCTGCCACCCCAATTGGAGATTGGGGAGGAGGAGGCGAGGGTGGAGGGTGAACCGGGGCATCCCCACCTGGTGGTGGAGATGGAGGTGGTGGAGCTCGACATAGAAAGTCGATTTCATCATCACTGCTGGCTGCAGGAGAGGGAACTCGTGGTGCAGGGAGAGGACGAGCAGGCGGCTGTTGCTGCTCATCATCACCATCGTCATCAGGGACATACACCGGTGCCGGAGCACGAGGGGGATCCACCAGCATGGAGGAGGGGGGTGCCGCAGGACAGCTCCTCATAGCTTGAGGGGTGCTGCCTGGGAAGTAGCGCTCATCAAACACTGCTCTCTCAGCGATAACAAGTTTCCGAGTCTCTGGGTTGAAGAACAACCATCCCTTGTACCCTGCAGGATAGCCTACAAAGACACACTTCTGGACATGATACCCAGAAGGACCTCTCTTGTCTCTTTGCACATGCACATAGGCAAGGCATCCCCAAACACGCAGATGAGACGCATCAGGCTTTGCCTTGAACCACAGCTCATGGGGAGTCCTGGTAGGGTCTCGAGCTGTGGGGTGCATGTTGCACACATGAATATATGCAGACACCGCCAGTGCCCTGAATGCAGGGGGCAGGTTGGCTTCGTGTAACATGGCAGTGGAGTGCTCATCAACGGTGCGGTTAGACCGCTCTGCTGTCCCATTCTGCTGAGGCCGCGCCCTGACTGAATGGCGGTGCACAATGCCACACTTGTCCAGATGTGCTCTGAACTCATTAGACATGTACTCTCCCCCTTTATTGTCCTGGAATGCCTTGATCTTGAGCCCCCAGTGAGTCTCAGCATACGCTTGAAACATCTTAAGGGCTGCAAAGGTCTCACTCTTGTTCTTCATGTGGTATGCTACCTTGAAGCCAGTGTGATCATCAACAAAAGTCACCCTGTGCTTCCAGCCCTCGCGGGTGGGCACAGAGTAGCTCTTTAGATCAGAGTGAATGAGATCAAGAGGCGCTCCAGAACGATGACCAGTTGAGGGAAACAGGCCAGCATTCAGCTTGCCAAAGAGGCATGGCTCACAGATGGGGTCTGGCTTCCTAGCAGAGGCAAGCCTCACACCAGTAACCAGCTCTTTATCCATGACTAGCTTGGTATCACTGTGGTGTCCAAGCCGCCTGTGCATCAGGCTGAGGTCAATGGGAAGAGTCCCAGCTGTAGAGACCAGTGCTGAACCAGCAGAAGGGAAACCAGTCTCTCTCACAAATGCCTGACCCTGCTCTGAGATATCTGCCACAAAGTACACTTCACCATTGCGCTTGAACAGGATGTAGTTCTCCTTCATGAGCACAGTGTAGTCATGGTGAACTGACAGGTATGTAGTGGAGATCAGATTGTGTGACAGAGCAGGGACATAGAGCACATTGGAGAGGATCACAGACCGGCTCCTGGCATGTCCATGGATCAGTGGCCTAAGCACTATCTCCCCCACAAGCTCTGAATAGACCACAAGTCCATTAGCCACTCTGATGGGTGCCCTATGAGGACGAGTGTTCTGCAGCAGGTGCACACAATGGGTCATGTGTGATGTAGCACCAGAATCTGCAATCCATCTCAACTCAGGGTCTGCAGTGGAGTGGGAGAGAAGGCTTGTATGAGTGGCCACTTCAGACTTGACTGCACCCTTTCTAGGCCTAGGCTCAGGCTCTGGCTCAGGCTCAGAAGCATTGTCCTCTAGGAGAGACAGAAACTCTGGGCATTTTAGGAGTGTGTGGCCATGTTGATAACAGGCATAACACAATGGCTGAGCAGAAGCAGGTGCAGCTGCCAGGGCAGCAGAAGGAGAAAAGACTGATGGATGAGAGTGGGAATTTGATGCCATGCTGTGCTCAAAAATGCGCCCAGAATGATGTAGGGGATGTATCTATGTAGGTGCAGGCTCTCAGGAGTGTGTTGATCTCAGGCACCTAGCTGTCTCAACCTCAGGATCACAGGAATGACTACCTGGTGTTTCCTGATGGACCAAAGAGCACACCCACTTAAGGATAGAGTCCCAACTACTAGTGCCTGAACCACAGACACTATAAGAGCAGAAAAAAAAACAGAACAGAGGGGAGCAGAGATGTCAACTGCAGTAGCAGGACTGGGGCAAGCAGGCAGCAGCAGGCAGAGAAAATCAGAGAATGGAAAAAACTCGAAAATCTCAGAATAGATGACTCAGAGGCACTCTAGAGGCAGGGGCCCATAACCTGTTGAAGCAGGAAATGCAGAGAGGACTGGAGTCAACAGTAAGAAGCTCTGCATTGCAAGAGAAAACAAGAAAAGAATCTACAGACCTGGAGTCAACAGTAAGAAGCTGAAGAACTCCAGGGAGGGAGGAACTATCTATGTGGATGGAGCATGTGACTGTACAGGAATCATGTGACCAGAATGATGGAATGATGGGAACAATGATGGAATCAGATATCATCAGTGATGTGATCAGTGATAGGATCAGATAGAATCAGGTGATCATGTGACCCAATCACCAGAGAGTGATCAAGTCCAAAACCCATCCTCAACAGGACAGGGCTCACCAATGCGTCTGCCGCATAGTGGCACTCCATCGGGATCAAGCGCGCCGCACGATGTTTTGAGTAGCCATGGGGGGTCGACAGGGTCAAGAGGCACGCTACCGACGCGTTTGTCGCGCGGTGTCATGTCTCGAGGCTCAAATTCGCGTCCAAGAGGAGGACCGTCTCGTCTGCTGAGCGGTCTCTCTGCATCCGTCGCTGACCTCGCGTCCGACGACAATGGAGATAGTGTATCGCACATTCTCATACCTCAGGTAAAGCTTTCGGAATCCGAGAAGGCAACTCTCACAGTAAGTCCCCTGTGCATTTCCGATCAGGATTTGAGCTAACCCGCGCTCAGACCACCCCTCATTTCCATGGTGTTGTCCGTAACGACACCGGCATCTTTGTCGTCTTCAACGCCAACCGCAAGGCGTTGTCGGAAATCACCCCCCGCAATGGCCAAGGTCCCGTTCTCCACACAATGTCTTGGATCCCTCCTCGGCGGATTCATCTCATGTGCAGTCCTCAGCATCGCGTACTCGATGGAGATCTCCTGGGAATCCTGAATGTCTCAGAGCGCCACCTTACGATGCGGAAGCTCCAGTCCGACACGGCAGCTTGTTGGGTCCTCCGTGAGGACATCGCTCTTCGGTGGGCCAGTCTGGAGGGGTTCTTGGACAAACTCGCATGGTCTCTGCAGGATCACATGGCAGGACTTCATTCTCGGCCGGAATCTGGGACTATGCAAAGTTGGCCCATTTCATATCACTACACGCAATCCTTCTCGTCAGAAGCCGACCTGTTCCGAGCAGTCTTCTCCGCCCAAGATGCCTTTGTGCGTCTGTTCAGTGCTATCACACTGTATTTCCTAATTCTGGACGCCTCTCCCCAACGCAAAACCTGGCGCACAGGAGTGATGGTCAGCCTCGACCTCCCGAATCACTTGATGGATGCCGTAGAAACAGTAGTTGAACGTTTCCTGCGCCATCCGGCAGGGATCATCTTGGACCTCACGCTGAATGATGCCTCGGCGCTCGACTGGTTGTTTAAGCTTCTCATCAGGGACTCATCGCCTATCCATCCACCGATCTACCTCTTCCTGGGTGAAGGTCTCAGCGCCGTCAGTCACGCGAGCCATCTTGAACGCTATCCCTCGATGGAGAAGATCCGTCTGCACGTGCAGGAGACGATTCACGCACTGAATCAGCTCACATTGCAGAGCGTTGCGTGTGAAGAGTACGTCTTCGTGCAGTCGAATATGCGTTTATGGGGAACGTTTTCCAATCCCGAGTACTACGCTCATCTGGACACCCAGGAACGCCAATTCCCACCTGTCAAGCCCCACAGCGGTCAACACGCAGGCCAAAGCTATATCGATTTCTTTGCTCGCCGAAAGGAGGCGAACGATCGCAGAGAGCAGGTTGAAACTCCTGCGCAGAGAAACAGGCGGCTGCAGCACGAGAAGAATGCTGAGAAGAAAGCCGCCCCTGGCAAGCAAGGGGCGCAGGTGTTCAAATGGGATCAAGTCGACAACTTCTGGGTCCGTCGCTCGATCACACGTGTGGAGGCAGAGGATGAATGGGAAGACTTTGCCGATTCCCAGATGGTGTACGACTCGCATCAGAACGAGTGGGATTTGTGCAAGGCACTAGATCCCCATGCGCTGCCTCAATATTCCGACGACGGATGGGACAGCGATGACTCCCTGCCGTGCATGCGCCCATACCCTCCGCCGTCAGGTCCCTCCCAGGCAGTTCTTTCGCAATCAGGTCCTGCGCAGCAGCCGCCTGACTTCAGTGACGACTACGATGCCAATCTGCCTCAAGACCTTTCCGCAGAAGTTCGGTCAGCGCTGAACAACATAGATGCTGTCCTTGCGCATTTCGCAAGCTATCACGCGGAAAGCAGCATGGAAGACAGCTCTTGGATGACACCGGCGGTTGACCCTGCCGACAAGCATCCCGCTCGAGCGATCCTCGAATACCGGGTTGGGCTTGTCGACGACCGAGAGAAGTCTTTCCCCGAGGCGCTTATGGCGAAATCCACCGTCGCGGCCTACTTCTTAGGAAACGGAACATCTTCTACACCTTCTTGGATAAGTGATGCGGCCAGGGCGCTGCTGAAGGCGCTGGACAAAGGCAAGACTCTCGCCGATATGCCACCGGAGCTTTTCGACCTCCACAATCCCGAGCTCGTGGACGCCATGTGCAAGGAGTGCGGCGTCATCATCTCGCTGCTGGAAGGGATATCCCAGGTGGCCTACCGTTCAACCGGGTACAACATTGTACCAAAATCGGCAGACCCACTCAAGCGTGAGCTGCTGCTCTTCAATGCCACCACGGTCATGTTAGAGTTGGGAATCCCAGCACCAAGGCAGAATAGCTTAGTGGTTAGAGCACTGGACGATCCAAGTCAGAGGTCCCAGGTTCAATTCCTGGTTCAGCCATTTTATCAACAGGTCATGCACATTTTCCGCCGCCATTTTCAGACATGGTCCGAGCTCATCGAGCTACTTCATGATCTAGGTGCTCCATTCAAAATCTGTGTTTCAGCACCTACGTTCAGTGCCTCATCCTATAACGCCGATCTTTACCGGTTCGCTGGTCTGGGAGTTCGCCCGCAGGGGTACATCCCCAGTCCGCAAGATCTTCTTGCGTACTGGGATCTTGCTCGGCGCTTCCTCCTCTCGCCGCGTGGACGTCTTGCCCTCCAGGCTGGAGGTGTCATTGCGCATCTTGTGCGCTTGGTCATCCCCAGCGCAGATGTGGGACTCAAGGCGCAGACGGTGGACATCAAGACCGCGGAGCAACGGATCAAGCTAGTCGACAACAACGCACTGTACTACCATGCTCTGACTCAAGACGAAGAGGATCTTGTCCTCGGGGTGTACCGTATCGAAATGAGTAAGTTTTTTATAAGCACAACACAAATTCTCTGACGTGATCCTAGACTGTTTGAATCGCAATGCACCCAGCAGCCACCAGGAGAAACGTGTGTCCTGGTGGCCTCAACCTGGCATGTTCTTCACCTCGGGATTGAATGTCGGTTGGTAGACGCCAGACTGCGAGCAGTGGTTCCAATCAGTTCTGAAGCAGATGCGGGAGAACAAAGCCGTAGTCCTCAACAACGGTGACTGGAAGGCAAGGATCCGTGGCTACAGTGCTGCTGGGCGGATGGCCAAGAACCTCGAGGCCGTGCATAAAGAATTTCTTGTCAACTTCCACTGATGAGCGACCCCCACTTGATTATATTCTACTCAATTGCACATGTTGTAGTTATCAACTGTATATTCTGTATCTACGCTCCATCACAGATAATCAATCATGTATAATGTATTATCCCGCTGAGTTGAGCCTGTCATACAAGAAGATGTGATGTATGGATGGATGCTCGGCTGATGATTGGCAGATCATCTGTCGATCATCAGCCGATAGATATTTTGGGGCCCGATATGTGTGATATTGTTGAAGCAGGAAATGCAGAGAGGACTGGAGTCAACAGTAAGAAGCTCTGCATTGCAAGAGAAAACAAGAAAAGAATCTACAGACCTGGAGTCAACAGTAAGAAGCTGAAGAACTCCAGGGAGGGAGGAACTATCTATGTGGATGGAGCATGTGACTATATAGGAATCATGTGACTTGGAGTCATGTGACCAGAATGATGGAATGATGGGAACAGTGATGGAATCAGATATCATCAGTGATGTGATCAGTGATAGGATCAGATGGAATCAGGTGATCATGTGACCCAATCACCAGAGAGTGATCAAGTCCAAAACCCATCCTCAACAGATATTGGGCTGCACTTTTTTTACGCCGCAATAGGGCCAATATTGTTAGTGTGGATTGTGAACTTTGTTTCAAAGAGATTGAGCTGAGTAACGCACTAAAACATTTTGCCACTTTTGGGGTGACATTATGGCGCCCAATATGCTGATATTTGTGCCACCAAATGAGTGTCAGGAATTTGGTTCCAATATTTCCTTTATCTTTGAAACGTTTTTTGCTGCAATAGTTGATCAATTGGGGCACCTTTGACACATCACATTAGTTTAAATATCACAATGTACTTTGTATTCAACCATTTGTACTTCAATATCGAAAATATAGATTTTTCATTGTGGGCCACATTAATCGCAATCTGCCGGAGTGATTGTGTTATGCCTGTTATCAACATGGCCACACACTCCTAAAATGCCCAGAGTTTCTGTCTCTCCTAGAGGACAATGCTTCTGAGCCTGAGCCAGAGCCTGAGCCTGAGCCTAGGCCTAGGCCCAGAAAGGGTGCAGTCAAGTCTGAAGTGGCCACTCATACAAGCCTTCTCTCCCACTCCACTGCAGAGCCTGAGCTCAGATGGATTGCAGATTCTGGTGCTACATCACACATGACCCATTGTGTGCACCTGCTGCAGAACACTCGTCCTCATAGGGCACCCATCAGAGTGGCTAATGGACTTGTGGTCTATTCAGAGCTTGTGGGGGAGATAGTGCTTAGGCCACTGATCCATGGACATGCCAGGAGCCGGTCTGTGATCCTCTCCAATGTGCTCTATGTCCCTGTGTTGAAGTGTGGAAAGGATGTCTTGCTTGGTTCAGACAGAAGAGTGTTACTTAGCTATGTGACCATCAGTACATAGCCCTAGATCAATGTGACAGACTGGGCTTTTCGCCTCCCATCTGTGCCCCTAGCCTCCTGCGGCTCCCATCTGTGTTTTCTGTGTTCAACACCCTGCTCTGTCACACAATCTGATCTCCACTACATACCTGTCAGTTCACCATGACTACACTGTGCTCATGAAGGAGAACTACATCCTGTTCAAGCGCAATGGTGAAGTGTACTTTGTGGCAGATATCTCAGAGCAGGGTCAGGCATTTGTGAGAGAGACTGGTTTCCCTTCTGCTGGTTCAGCACTGGTCTCTACAGCTGGGACTCTTCCCATTGACCTCAGCCTGATGCACAGGCGGCTTGGACACCACAGTGATACCAAGCTAGTCATGGATAAAGAGCTGGTTACTGGTGTGAGGCTTGCCTCTGCTAGGAAGCCAGACCCCATCTGTGAGCCATGCCTCTTTGGCAAGCTGAATGCTGGCCTGTTTCCCTCAACTGGTCATCGTTCTGGAGCGCCTCTTGATCTCATTCACTCTGATCTAAAGAGCTACTCTGTGCCCACCCGCGAGGGCTGGAAGCACAGGGTGACTTTTGTTGATGATCACACTGGCTTCAAGGTAGCATACCACATGAAGAACAAGAGTGAGACCTTTGCAGCCCTTAAGATGTTTCAAGCGTATGCTGAGACTCACTGGGGGCTCAAGATCAAGGCATTCCAGGACAATAAAGGGGGAGAGTACATGTCTAATGAGTTCAGAGCACATCTGGACAAGTGTGGCATTGTGCACCGCCATTCAGTCAGGGCGCGGCCTCAGCAGAATGGGACAGCAGAGCGGTCTAACCGCACCGTTGATGAGCACTCCACTGCCATGTTACACGAAGCCAACCTGCCCCCTGCATTCAGGGCACTGGCGGTGTCTGCATATATTCATGTGTGCAACATGCACCCCACAGCTCGAGACCCTACCAGGACTCCCCATGAGCTGTGGTTCAAGGCAAAGCCTGATGCGTCTCATCTGCGTGTTTGGGGATGCCTTGCCTATGTGCATGTGCAAAGAGACAAGAGAGGTCCTTCTGGGTATCATGTCCAGAAGTGTGTCTTTGTAGGCTATCCTGCAGGGTACAAGGGATGGTTGTTCTTCAACCCAGAGACTCGGAAACTTGTTATCGCTGAGAGAGCAGTGTTTGATGAGCGCTACTTCCCAGGCAGCACCCCTCAAGCTATGAGGAGCTGTCCTGCGGCACCCCCCTCCTCCATGCTGGTGGATCCCCCTCGTGCTCCGGCACCGGTGTATGTCCCTGATGACGATGGTGATGATGAGCAGCAACAGCCGCCTGCTCGTCCTCTCCCTGCACCACGAGTTCCCTCTCCTGCAGCCAGCAGTGATGATGAAATCGACTTTCTATGTCGAGCTCCACCACCTCCATCTCCACCACCAGGTGGGGATGCCCCGGTTCACCCTCCACCCTCGCCTCCTCCTCCCCAATCTCCAATTGGGGTGGCAGCTCGTTGTGCTGCTGCTGGCATCCATCGTGTCCCTGCACCACCCAGGAGAGCTCCAGCTCTAGCTGCTGCTCCTCCCAGGCGCACCATGGCAGAGATCTTTGAGGAGATCCCTAAAGACCTCAGTGACGATGAGCTGCTTCTGAAGTCATCCTCAGCCCTGATTGTGGCTTGCGAGGGTGACCCCTCAGATCCCAAGCTGGCAGCAGCTCACGCTACTGCAGTGCAGTCCGTGTTGTCTGCTGTAGCCTCTGGGAACCCCCGGTCGTTCTTTGAAGCGTCCAAGCGGGAGGATGGTCCACTATGGCGCGCTGCAGCTGCATCTGAGATTGACTCTCTGCTCAGCAACTGCACATGGGATGTGGTCGACTTGCCACAAGGGGTCAAGCCAATTCGCTCTCAATGGGTGTTTGTGATCAAATACAAGTCTGATGGCACTGTGGAACGCTACAAAGCCAGACTGGTGGCAGATGGTCGTGGCCAGCGCTATGGCATTGACTACCACGAGGTGTTTGCCCCCACCTTCAGACCTGCTACTCTGCGCGTTATCCTTGCTCTGGCTGCCCAGAACAACCTCAAGTTGCGCTCCATCGACTTCTCTTCTGCCTACCTTAATGGGGACCTGGATGAGGATGTCTACATGACTCAGCCAGAAGGGTTCCCCCAGGGAGAGAAGGGCCAGGTCCTGAAGCTGAACCGGTCCATCTATGGACTGAAGCAGGCTGGCCGGCAATGGCGCATCAAGTTGGTTGCCAAGCTGACTGCCATGGGGTTCAAGTACATCAAGTCAGACAGCTCCTGCCACATCTACTCTGATGGTGTGGTCCACGTCATCCTGCCCATCTATGTTGATGATGGCACCATTGCTGCAAAGCATGATGCTGACATTGACAAGGTTATTGCCCAGCTTGGCACGGCCTTCAAGGTGCGGGATCTGGGTCCTACAGAGTGGCTTCTGGGGATCAAGATAGAGCGTGATGAGCACACTGGAGACATCAGCATCTCCCAGCGCCAGTATGCTGTGAACCTCCTGGAGCAGTATGGCATGGCTGACTGCAAGCCTGTGGACACCCCCATGCTGCCTGGTCTGTCTCTAACTAAGGAGATGGGAGCCAAGACTGAGGAGGAGTCCAAGCAGTTCAAGGGCAACTATCTGTCTGCTGTTGGCTCTCTGATGTACCTGGCCTGTCAGACTCGCCCTGACATCTCCTATGCTGTGGGGGTGCTAGCGCACTTCAACAGCAATCCTGGTGAAGAGCACTGGAAGGCTGTCAAGCACCTGCTTCGATACATCCAGGGCACCCTTGATTTCCGCATCACCTACTCCAAATCTTCCCCCACCCTCTATGACCCAGCCACCCACATCCATCCTGATGACCTCTTCACCACCTTCACTGATGCTGATCATGCTGGAGACAAGGACTCTATGAAAAGCACTGGGGGGTATGTCATTATGATGGCTGGTGGACCAGTAAGCTGGAGGAGCAAGCTGCAGTCCACCATCTCTCTGTCCACCACTGAGGCAGAGTATGTGGCTGGTGTGGATGCTGGGAAGGAAATCAAGTGGATGCGCAATCTGCTGCATGAGCTGGAGCATGGTGTGTCTGGGGCTTCTCCCTTGATGATGGACAACCAGTCTGCCATATCTGTGTCCAAGAATCCTGAACACCATGGGCGTATGAAGCATCTGGACCTGGCACACTACTGGCTTAGAGATGAAGTGGCCAGAGGGTTCATTGATGTGAAGTATGTGCCAACGCAGGACCAGCTGGCTGACATCCTGACCAAGGCGCTGCCTCGGCCTCAGGTGGCAAGGTTGCGCACACTGATGAGATTGCGGGGGAGAGGCTGAGAGACTGATCTCATCCCGGGGGAGTGTTGGTAATGGGTTTTGGACTTGATCACTCTCTGGTGATTGGGTCACATGATCATCTGATTCCATCTGATCTTCTCACTGATCACATCACTGATGATATCTGATTCCATCACTGCTCCCATCATTCCATCATTCTGGTCACATGACTTCTGATCACATGATTCCTATACAGTCACATGCCCTATCCACATAGATAGTTCCTCCCTCCCTGGAGTTCTTCAGCTTCTTACTGTTGACTCCAGGTCTGTAGATTCTTTTCTTGTCCTGTCTTGCAATGAGAGCTTCTTACTGTTGACTCCAGTCCTCTCTGCATTTCCTGCTTCAACATGTTGATGTGTGGATATTGGGTGTGCTTGGTTCAGACAAAGGGTGTGACATTACTCTGTGACACATAGTATATAGCATGAGATCAATGTGACCTACTGGGCTTTTTGCCTCCCATCTGTGCCCCTAGCCTCCTGCGGCTCCCATCTGTGTTTTCTGTGTTCAACAAGTTGGAGGAAGGACAATCAATCCTATTGGTTGACTTTGGGAAGAAGGTTGATCTACGGCTAAAAGAAATGCCAGCGCAGAAGTTTGCAGAAGAAGCGGAAAAGGAGAAGGAGAGAATGACTAAAGGGAAGGTTCCAGATCAATACTGGGAATTCATCAAGGTGTTTGCAAAAGAATTCTTTGACTCGCTGCTGGACAGACGCACATGGGACCATGCAATGGAACTCAAACCCAGTTCCAAGGCAGTGGACTGCAAGGTCTACCCGCTATCATGGAATGAACAGGTCAAGCTGGACGAGTTCCTTGAAGAGAATCTGGCCAGTGGATGTATCAGACTATCCAAATCACCCATGGCCTCGGCGTTCTTCTTCGTCAAGAAAAAAGATGGATCCTTACAGCCTATCCAAGATTATCGAAAACTGCATGAAATGACCATCAGAAACCAGTACCCATTGCCACTGATCTCTGAACTAGTTCACAAGCTGTGCAGCGCAAAATTCTTTACAAAATTGGATATCTAATAGGGATACAATAACGTCTAGATCAAAGAAGGTGATGAATAGAAGGCCGCATTTTAGACAAATCGTGGTCTATATAAACCGTTAGTGATGTTCTTTGGACTGACAAACTCACTGGCAACGTTCCAGAACATGATGAATGATATCCTACAGGAACTAATCAACGAGAAACATGTTGTGGTCTATCTAGACGATATACTAATTTTCACAGAAAATCTGGAGGAACATCAACGAATCATCAAACGGGTACTCAAGTTGCTGCAAAAGCACAAACTGTACCTGATGTTGAACACAGAAAACACAGATGGGAGCCGCAGGAGGCTAGGGGCACAGATGGGAGGCAAAAAGCCTAGTAGGTCACATTGATCTGATGCTATATACTACGCGTCACAGAGTAATGTCACACCCTTTGTCCGAACCAAGCATACACAATATCCACACATCAACACCTGAAGCCAAAAAAGTGTGAGTTTGAACATACAGAGATCGAGTATCTGGGTGTAATCATTGAACACAACTCAATGCGGATGGACCCGGTGAAGATGAAGGGCGTGATGGAATGGCCGGAACCAAAAAGCGTCAAACAAGTCCAAGCTTTCCTCGGATTCACAAACTTCTATCAACGCTTTGTTCAGGGATATGTGGAGGTGGCCAAACTGTTAACACGGCTGACAGGGAAGGCAGGATGGTCATGGGCTACGGATGAGCATGCAGCATTCGATGGATTAAAGAAGAGAATCGTGGAGGATGCAGTCTTAGCACTGCCAAATGACACCGGCCAATATTGTCTGGAAGCCAATGCTTTGGAAGGGGCAACAGGATCTGTTTTGAGCCAAAACCAAGACAGCATTTGGCGCCCAATCGCATTTATTTCGCACACATTGACCGAAACCAAGCAAAATTACAAGATCTACGACAAGGAAATGCTTGCAATCATGTTATCGCTCGATGAATAGAGGCAGCTACTCCTGGGAGCCATGGAAACATTCGAGATCTTCACCGATCATCAGAATCTTGAGTACTTCCGGAAGCCACAAAAGCTCAACTGACGGCAAGCACAATGGATCACAGAATTGGTGGAATTTGATTTCACCTTACGACACCGGCCCGGCGCACTCAACCGCAAGGCAGATCTCCTATCACAATGGGTGGATCACAACTAAGGCAAGAACAACAACAAGGACATCACCTTGTTAAAGCCCGAACTGTTCCGATCACAAGAAGTCATATTCGAGGGACAGGATCAACAGCTGACCAATGAGATCAAGGCCATTTGATCAATTGATGGAAGTATCAAGGCAGCATTGGAGAAGTCTCTCCCCAAATGGAAAAAGGAAGATGGACTTATCACGTATCACAGGAAGCTCTACGTACCAAGGGACAAGGAGCTACGAGACAAGATCATTGGACTACACCACAACACGCCTCTCCGTCAGATACGTGGGGATCAACCAGACGCAGGAAATGGTGGAAAGGAATTATTGGTGGCCAAGGATGGGAAATCAGATCCAAAAATACATCCAGATGTGCGAGGCGTGCCAACGGACGAAGACAAAGAGGGCAAGGACAGGAACTCTGCATCCACACGCGGTACCAAGTGCCCCATGGGAAATCATCTCAATAGATCAAATTGGACCTCTACTGGTCAGCAATGGGTATGATGCAATTCATGTGTGGTGTGACACCCTCATAAAAATGATTCACGTGGAACCAATCAGTACTGACATCACTAGCGAAGGAGTAGCATAGCTAACTCGGGACCAGGTCTTCTGCTATCACGAAATCCCTTGCAAGATCATCACTGATAGGGATGCACAGTACATCAAGGGCTTCATGAAGGAAACAAATTGGATGTTGGGAGTAGAGATGAACCCTGGGACCGCATACCACCCAATCACAGACGGGCAGACGGAACAAATGAATCAGGAGATCAAGTATTATCTCCGCATCTATGTCAATTACCATCAGATGGATTGGTCAGAGTGGCTGGGAATGGCAGAGTTTGCATATAACAACAAAATGAACACGTCCACCAAAGTATCACCATTTTACGCAAACCACGGATATCACCCATGGAAAGGAGTAGAGCAGAGGATGGAATCAAGGAATGAGTCAGCGGAGGAATTTGCGAAAAGAATGAAAGAAATACAAGACAAAGCGAAAATAGCATTAGAAAAAGCAAATGAAAAAATGAAAAAAATACTACGATAATCAAAGAAAAGAAGTTCCGGAGTTGAAGGTTGGGATGAAGGTGTATGTGGAAGGAGGAAATATCGAGACAGATAGGCCATCAAAGAAGATGAGCAACAAGAGATTAGGGCCGTACGAGATTTTGGAGAAGGTTGGAGCGGCTGCATGGAAACTGGACTTGCCGGATACAGACCGGAGATACCCGGTGTTCAACAAGTCATTGTTGACACCCTATCACGAACCACCCCCCCATTGCCGGGAGAAGAGACCCATGGCAAAGATGATTGGAGGAGCCAAAGAGTAGGAAGTCAAAGAGATCATGAAAAAATGCAAGGTTGGCCAAGGGAACAATACCTGGTCAAATGGAAGGGATGGCCGCACAGCAAAAACACGTGGAAACTATCACGTCACCTAACCCATGCAAAGAAGGTCTTGGCAGCATGGGAGAAAAAACAATCTGATCCGAACACCCACATTCGCGCTGTGCCAATACTCCAAGCTGACCACTGGGATTACCTCATCCATTGCTACATACCCAAAGACGAGCGGCTTCCATATCCCCGACGACAACTTTTCGACCCCTATAACAACGTCTTCACACCGATCAGCCCTGTTGATGAGGACATCGACCCTAGAGAGGGGGTAATGTCATGATTCAATCATTTTTCACAATCATTCCATTGATCACCTTATCTTATCATTGACATGGGACTATCTTATCACGGATCACGGCACCACACGGTCTGGGTTTAGGGTTCAAGAGGGTTATCTGCACAAGAGGTCGTGCGGTGTGTGCTCTAGAAGTCTATACTACAACTCATGACCAAAGCTCCACACGGTACATAGTCAGATGACTTGTTTGATGTAGATAAGACTCAGACTGGACTTAGTATAAATACAGTAGCCATTGTGTTGTATTCTCCAGTCTTGGAATTGACTTGTCTTTTTAATTATATTCTGTATTGATTGTCACAGGATGTGCATGTTGTCTGAAGAAATGATAAACCCTGAGAGTAGTTGTAAGCTATGATAGAGTGCACTACGCTGAAAATAATAGCCCACGGCAGCGCTCTGCACGTAAGAACACAAATCAGTTACAACAAAAAATAGGCGTGCAGGCAGCTTGAAGGACCAGTAAAAGAATCAAATAGATGAAATGGGAACACAAAGCATGACACTGCAAAGATGTGGAAAAGGAGACGCATCCATAATAATAGCATGAGGAAGCCAGAATAAATTGGGATGACTTGTGGATGAAGCCAGCGATCATTTGATACTAAATTATGAGGCTGGAGGAGCCTTGTCAAGCAAGGCAATTCCATCATTGTTTCTATTATTCTGGTCACATGATTCTTATACAGTCACATGCTCCATCCACATAGATAGTTCTTGTCTCCCTAGAGTTCTTCAGCTTCTTACTGTTGACTCCAGGTCTGTAGATTCTTTTCTTGTCTTGTCTTGCAATGCAGAGCTTCTTATTGTTGACTCCAGTCCTCTCTGCATCTCCTGCTTCAACACATGTATCATCAGGAAAGGTTGTCAGTTTATTGATGACCATGCCTCTTGCTATTTGGGACCAGTCCTTAGATGGTGAGGTTGAATAGGTCAGAAGCAAATTTGAAGTAAGCAAGGAGGAGGCAAAATGCCTTGATTTGATTGAAGAAATGTCCATTTGTCCTTTTGAATAGTTGGGGAATGCACAAGGCAACAGCAAGGTCACAGAGCTCTTCAGTATAAAAACTGAATTCCAGGTCAGTGCAAGCTACACTCTTGACAGTGAAGTTACACATTCAAAGCAGTACAAGCGCTCTCTAGGAGTCATTTCTTTTAGACCCTGGTACTTCACCTCTGCCCAGCTATCTGTGTTGATGATGAATGCTGATCACATCAGCAAGTGGCGCTCAGCGTTATGATGTGTTTGTACGATCGAGCAGACATAGGAAGTTTTCCGATCGTTTCACGGCCCTCAGTCTTACCACTGTCTGGTGTGACTGAGGGTACGTGGTCATTACCTTATATTTATATCTAGATACTTATCTATCCTGTAGACTGACTGGGTCATCCGTCTACAGGTATATACCTGAGTCTTACCACTGTCTGGTGTGACCGAGGACTGACTAGGTCATCCGTCTACAGATTCGCAGTCAGAAGTAGAGTGCTTGCATCCACGGTCCAATAATCAGAAACACAACAACAGTCAGAACGCAGATTCAAAACAGAGATGACGACAAATCTCCCAGCAACCCCTCTCCTCCCCGATGAACAGAAGCTAGCCACCGACGGCGCGAATTGGGCCAACTTTAAAGAGATCATGATCAGCATGGCAAGAGGACGTGGTGTGGATGGTTACATGTTTGGGACCGTTCTGAACCCAACTGCCTTCGTTACGTCCAGTGCCGGATATACCCCTCTGAATGCTACTACACCTTCTCCGGACAAATACATGTTACGAGATGGATGGGTGGCAGCAATGCTCTATCAGAACATCAAGGACCCACGGTCGCATGATCTGAAGGGGTCAGACTTGACAAACCTCATCTGGACGACCCTCGTCAGCAAGTTCAATAGAAGCACCGAGCTGTTGGTGGGCTTGAAGATGGAGTGATTGCGCATGCTGGAGCTGAAAGACCCCCAGTACCTAATGTCCCATATTGACGAGCTAGTGAAACACCGCGCAGAAGTGCACGACATTGGTGGAAGCATCCTTGACCCGCTGATGTGTACGATCATCTTATTGTCGCTGCCAAAAGAAGAGTTTGGAACGTTACTGATTGCCCTCCAAATACACAAAGTGGTGGCTCATCTAGTGCAACATCTACGCGAATGGTGGGACTTGGTTTGGAAGAAGCAAGTGGAGGAGGAGGGAGCATCAGCGAACGCTCTGGCCACCGTGACGAACAACTCACTCTGCGAGAACTGTTGGGTCAGTGGACATAACCAACGGGCGTGCTGGGCTCGAGGTGGAGGCAAAGAAGGACAGGCCCCTGGGTGGTAGAAACCACCCTGTGGAAAGGAACCCGCACTGGGACTCGTTCAGGCTCACCGTCAAGCCAGAGAAAACCGCCGAAACCACGCACAGCCATACATAAACCACCAAATCGCCGCCGCACAAGCTCCAGACTCGCCGCCGACCACTGCCTATGCCAGTCCGATGGCTACGTACGTCCTTGCCGCCGAAACGCATGACGACGGTATGTCGTCAAGACTGGGCAAACCATACCACACATCTAATAAACTGTTCAGAATGGGACGTGGAAGGTCACACCCTACTGTTCTGAATGGGGAGTTTGGGCGGGAAGGGGAACCTGTAGTCTATGCAACATCAGCCGTACAGAGTAAAGCAAATCAAATTCCTACCTTTCTTGACTCTGGGGCGTCGGAACATTGCATTGTGGATCGAACCAAATTTGTGACATATCACGAAACAGCCGGGGTCCAAGGTCAGACCGCAGTAAAGTCGGGAGGTCAATTCAGGATAGCTGGGCACGGGGAAGCCAAAATCACGGTTCGTCTGGAGAGAGGTCAGGTACACCGGCTCAGATTCCACGCTTTACACACACCGGACTTCCACATGAACCTACTATCAATCACCACCCTGGACGCGCGCGGGCTGAAAGGTTTGTGGGGCAACGGAACCTTGAGTGTCGTGAATCGCCAAGGGGTCGAGGTGCTCACTGGGCGGATCGCAAGCAGAAGCGGGAGCGGTCGCAAGCTATATGCGGTTGATTTGGTGGACAAAAAGCTAGTGGCACCCACAACAGTGGCAATCACAGGGAGAAATCGAAAGCAGCCCACCTCCATGGAGAACTGGCACCGGCAACTGGGGCATGCCAACATCTGGATGATCCAAAGAATGGCAACGAGAGGGTTTGTTGAAGGCCTAGACATCACAAAGGGTGAAGTGCGGGGAATGTGCCAGGATTGCATTCTCGGAAAGCAAGATCGAGCCCCGTTTGATGACAAAGTTGTCCACGAGAACAATGCACTGGAACGCGTCCACCTCGACCTGTGGGGGAGAGCTCGGACACCAAGCTGGGGAGGAGCAGTGTACCTACTGTTAATCTCGGATGGGGGAACTAGCATGAAGTTTCCCGTATTCCTGGCAGACAAGCGCAAGGAGACTGTCCTCAAGGCTTTCGCGGCGTGGGTGACGGAAGTTGAGGTTCAAACAGAACGGAAGCTAAAGGTTGTCCGAGTTGACCTTGGGAGCGAGTTTGACAACGACATTTTCACGGGGTACTGCAAGGACCGAGGCATCATGATTGAGCGAGTCCCAAAGGCATCGTCTGCGGCACATGGTCATGCCGAGCGCGGGAATCGGACCATGATAGCTGGGGCCAGGACACAACTGATTGAATCAGGGTTAGATGCTTGGTTCTGGGCGGAGGCAACGGCCGCTCACTGCTATGTTTGGGGGTTCATCACGTCTGCGAGACACCCAGACACAGTTCCATGGACACGATGGTTCCGGAAGCAAGACGGGGATGGCAACACTGTTCGCCCAAATATTTCACACCTATGCGTTTGGGGCAGCGTCTGCTAGGTGAAGGACTTGGACGAACGGGAAGGGAAGCTGGGTCGCCAAGGGTGGGAAGGCCAAATGGTGGGATACATGGGATGCCGCGGCTACCAAGTGTACGACCCAAAGCGAATGCAGGTCTTCAAAGTCAGAAACGTCATATTTGAGGAGGGGGAAGCTCACCATACAAGTGGAGCAGAGCCCACCAGCAACAACACAAATGTTATGTCCACTGACAAAGACCGTATAGCTGAACAGCCAACTGGGGAAGGCAAGGATGGACCACCGAACATGAGTGACACAGTCCCAGAGCAAGACGCAGCGAATGGACAGACCAACGAGCACAATTTGATTACGAACGTACCTCCGATCCCCAGAATGACGAGTCGGATACCAAAACCCAGTCGGAAGATGCTAGAGAGCCATATCGCGAAAAGGGAAGAGGCAGAGGCAAGACGTGCAAACGAAGACTGGGCGCGGGACTCAATTCGACCGAGCGTGAACTTTGTAGACCTGGAAGGGGACACCTTCGACGAAGACTTGTTTACAACCCTGATGGCACTGGCTAGCGCAACGAAAGGTAGACTCCCAAGGTCAGGGGCAGAAGCGTTGAAGGAACCGGAGATCTGGGGGGAACCTATGAAGGAAGAGATGAATCAGATGAAACAAAAGGGCGTATGGAGACTCGTTGACTTACCAGAGGGGGAAAGAGCATTGGACGGGATGTGGGTCTTTGATGTGAAAGTGGATGGAGAAGGAAACATCGTAAAGAGAAAAGCCAGGTAGGTTGCGAGGGGGGATCAAATGGTAGAAGGGCACGACTTCGGAACAAAGTGGGCGATGGTGGCTCGGATGGAATCCGTACGCATGGTGTTTGCAGTTGCATGTGTGAGAAGGATGCACGTACAGCAATGGGACTTCTCGGAAGCCTACCTGAATGGCACGATGGACCGGGCCATTTACATGAAACAGCCGCGTGGATTCGAAGAGAAGGGGAGGGAAGACAAGGTCTGTCTTCTCTTATGACCACTCTATGGGCTGGTCCAAGCTGGGCACATTTGGTACAAGACATTGAGTGCTGAGTATCAAGATCTGGGATATCACGAAAACGCCACCGACCTGTGCGTTCGGACAAGGAAACAAGGCGGAGAACACACAATCACAAGCACCCACACGGACGACATCATCGGCGCTTCCGCCAGCGAGGAAGAAAGTGCGCGCGTGGTAGAGGAGTTCGCGGAAAAATGGGATCTGAAGCAGGTCAATCTAAATTTACTGCTAGGACTGACCGTGGAGAAGTTTCCCAATGGCAATATAGCGTTATCGCAGCGCCAGTACTTCGAAAAAGTATTGGACCACTTCGGCTATGCAAATCTACCTCCGCTGTCAACTCCGCTTCCACCTGGATACCAGATCCGTGCATCTCCATCCCCGCTTCCGACCGAGGACACCGCGTTCATGCAAAATAAACTGTTTTGGCAGATCCTAGGCTGCATTGTCTGGGGGAGCAGTGGCACACGACCCGACCTTGCATATGCGTGCTGCGCGCTTGGCCACGTCCAATCTAACCCTGGACCAGAGCACTGGACAATATTGATCGGCGTCTTACGATACATCAAAGGTACCATTGACTATGGGATCAGATATCGTGTCGGAGACAGCTTGAAGCTGATCGGATTCGTGGATTCCGACTGGGCGGGGTGTGTCGAAACACGGAGATCTACCGCCGGCTACATCTTTTTCATGGGCGGGGCCCCGGTAGCATGATCGGCAAAACAACAAGCGGTGGTCACGCTATCCTCAACGGAAGCGGAATACATCTCTCTGGCACGTGCATCTCAGCAAGCAATGTGGATGAAACACTGGCTGTCGGAAGTGTTCCTGCCGCAGGAAACACCGTTGGAGCTTTGAGGTGACAACCTTGGCTCCATAAGCCTCACGGAGACGACAAAAGGACATGGCCTTGCGAAACACATTGATATCCGGTTTCACTATATATGCGACTGCGTTAGCAAGGGGGAGATCGCTGTCACGTCGGTCCCCGGCAAGATGAATGTCGCGGACATTCTGACAAAGGCACTCGGGCGAACGGATCACAGCCGCATCTGCCACGCGCTCAGACTGGACTGGAGGAGAGCTGAGCACCAGGGGGAGTGTTGATGATGAATGCTGATCATGTCAGCAAGTGGCACTCAGCGTTATGATGTGTTTGTATGATTGAGCAGACATAGGAAGTTTTCCGATCGTTTCACGGCCCTCAGTCTTACCACTGTCTGGTGTGACTGAGGGTACGTGGTCATTACCTTATATTTATATCTAGATACTTATCCGTCCTGTAGACTGACTGGGTCATCTGTCTACAGGTATATACCTGAGTCTTACCACTGTCTGGTGTGACTGAGGACTGACTGGGTCATCCGTCTACAATCTGTAGTCTCCTTCCCTCATTTCCAGAATTGTGCAACAGGGATAGTAGCAGGCTCCAAGTCAACATGCTGTTGCCAGTGTTAGTTTCACAGCAAAGGAAGTTGAACAAATCAGTATCATTCACATCAGCTAATGGGCCAAGCATGATTGTGAGCATGCACCTCAAAGTGTTGCTTAGAAGTGCCGCTATTGCAGTATGTGTGGATATGAGTTGCAGTGATGTAAGTGTTGCATAAGACATGTTTGCTGAGGTCTATAACCTACCACATCAGTGGATCCTCCGGCCAGTCACATGCCTAGTGGAGTATCATTCCTGCATGATTCTCTTAAAATTGACATATATCTCTTAGAAATTTAGCTCCAAAAGCAGCTCCAAGCCTGCATCTGGACAGCTCTAATAGAGTCACATATTCATTACAATTGTTTTGAGTTTTATATTTGTGAAAGAAAGTTAAGATAAATCAGCTTTTTGAGTAGGATCCCAGGCTGTGTGTACCATCCAGAACACTTTCTGCGATGATAACAATTGATGATGAATGTACTGATAGCATGTCACATGCTAAATGAAGACAGATAAAGGAACAGATATCAATAAAGATCAAGGACCGAGTCCAAAGATTATCTCCTTTGAGTTTTTCCTGCCTTTCTTTTGCCAGCAAAGAGATGTTTAGGCTGAAACGGTGTTAAAACTAGTAAACAGGTAGAATGAAAACCAATTACCATTTTGGTTGTGATTGCACGATCGCCCTCTCCCGCCTTCGCAAGCATGTTGCGGGGTCGCTGCCCGAGGTTACGCAGCTTGACGGCTTGGGAGGCTTGCTATAGAATGTATCAGCAGAAAGTTCGATCCGATAAGTAAACGTGTGGATACCGTCTGATCACGCAGCCCAGCCAAGGAACGGTTAGCTCTGGGCTCGCGTTTACTGACAACAGCCCCGGCGTTTGTCTTCAGTCGCTTTGTCGATGACGAAGGTTCGTTCCCGTCGACATCCATCCAATCCTCAGCCTCCCCGTCGTCAGCATCTCCCATTTCGACATCGTCGGTGTCCCGTTTCCGCTTGCCGGACAAAGCAGCGGCGCGCTCCACAATCCGACTCG
Organism: Mycena citricolor; assembly: GCA_963692855.1. NCBI lineage: Eukaryota > Fungi > Basidiomycota > Agaricomycetes > Agaricales > Mycenaceae > Mycena > Mycena citricolor. Next base: position 24,771 of record CAVNYO010000047.1, on the reverse strand, counting down.
GATCGAGACCCGCCTTTGTCAGACTCGTTGTCATTTGCGACAATGTTGACAGGCCAGCAGATCGTGGCAGTCGAGCTTGGTTCTTCTTGCTCTTTTTGATGCTCTGCGAGTGAATTTTGTGAGAGAGGGCAATCCGAGCTGCGATACGTTCACGATCGTCTTCAGAATCGTCCTAACACAGTGTTAGCCGACTGATGAGATGCATCTAATGGTCGTACTGACCATCTCCTCATCGCTGTTGTAGAAACCCTCTGCCTCCAATCGTTCTTCTTCGCGCTCCAACGCCTCGAGTTTCTCGGCAATATCGGGGTCGATGAAATCTGCGATGTTTTTGCCATCCATAATCTCGGGAATGACGTCGTATTTCCAGTCCTGGTTCGCAAGTAGGTAGTCGCCTGGGAAAAGAACAGTCGGCCACCGTCAACTTCAAAGAGAGTAGGTGCTCACGTTTGAGATCAATGTTGAACACTCCTGCTCCACCCTCAGTAGCCTCGGTATCCCGCAATAGTATACGCCTCTCCGGGTCTTCCTTGTCGTACTTCTTGCGTTCTTTGATGGCCTCTGGAATGAACGGGGCGCGTATAACCTCGTCCCTGGGTTTCGGAAGCGCCACGTGGATACGATTTATCACCGAGTTGATCTTTGTGCCGTTCACTTTACTCTCGACTCGGTGAGCGAGCAAAGCGTCGCAAGCTTTGGTCTTCAGGTCCATGACACCCTCATCTGAGTAACACGAGACCTGCACGGAGACGACGTCTTCGCTGTCGATGATCTCTTGAACAAGCGCCCGCGAGTCGAAGCTGAGATCTTCCAGACGGGTTACATCGATCTTGTTCATGACGAGCATCGTCGGCTTATTGGCGAAAAGCGGTTTGATGGAGTGGAATAGTTTACATTGTGCCTCGACCGTGTATCCGCACTGTTCGCTCAGATCCATGAAGTAGAGGACGCAGCTTTTGAGATGCGCCAGAGCAGTAATACTCTGCATCTCGATCGTGTTCATTTCTTCGAGCGGGTGATCCAATATACCAGGGGTGTCGATGACTTGCCACCGCAAGTACTTGTAGTCCAAGTGTCCAACGAAGAGAGATTTGGTGGTGAATGCATATGGTTGGACGTCGACATCGGCCCGGGTAACTTTATTGATGAATGAAGACTTTCCAACGTTAGGATACCCGCATATAATGAGTGTTCTTGTGTTGGGGTCGATGGCAGGTAAACGAGATATATGTTGGCGAACTTGCTCTAGATAGGCTAGGGGGTCTTTTTGTCGGCGCATGATAGTAGCCATACTAATTAAAGATAAGGAAATCGCAGAGATGCAGAGAGAGCAGCAGACATACCGACCGAGAGCAGCTTTCTTAAGCTGCTTGCATCGATACAACGAATCGCCAAACTTTAGTAACCGCACATAATCTTTGGCGACTTGGTCGATCAAATGTCGTGCCGTACGAAGCTGACCAAGAGCAAGCTTGTAATGGTTCTTATCGTACAGAACATTCATGAGTGAGGAGAGGAAAGGATGAATATCGTCGAGCATCGGGAAGTCGTCCAGAATGGCACTGAGCTTTTCATCGAACGAGTCTTGCGTGAACTTGACTTTTCGCATGTAGAAATTACGGATACGGCTGATTTTGAAGTTCTTGTGGATGACCTGAAGGGATGAACCGTCAGTTCGATGTGCGTGCCGGCCAAAAGAGATGAGCTTTCCGTTGGGGTCTTCCTTTGAGTCTTGGACAAAACGATGTCCAAGAAATCCGCCGCTGTGGGGACCGGGGCGATGGCCTTCAGACCGCTGGTAGACATCTTGTTGAAGTCGAGTGGTGAGGATGAGAAGACGTGAGCAACGGCAAAATTTTGGATCGCTTAATCAGATCACGTGAAAGAAACGATTTGCAAGATCCCGGCTGAGGTCAGAATACCGAACGAGAAATTCAAGGCTTATGATGAAACCAGAAGATACAGCAAAGAATAACAATAATACTAGCAAGTTGTTCATCTGCTTGCTTCCTACTTTATTTACATATGCTGATATTGTTTCAAATGTGAAACGTCCTTGAGCTCGCTTAGCACAGTGGTAGTGCATTGTACTTATGTGGAAACCTGTCCCAACAAGACATCATATGCAAGGGTCCTGAGTTCGACCCTCAGAGTGAGCATTTTTTAATCCACATGCGTAATGGATTTACTATGATACACCTCCTTGATCATTTTCAGCAGCGGCCGTCACATATGGAAGTACCTGATGATACACACATTCATTCCAACTACATGAAAAGAGAATCTCGAGCTGCTAAGCGCCTATGACCCCTCCTCTGCCTTGTTTCTTTTGGAAGTAATGGCTGGTGGAGCGCCCTTGCCCCTAACGCCGACATTCGGACCGCCATCGGGTTCGATAGGGCGTTTCCGTTTTTCACCAACCACACTATCCTCCATATCTGTGTTTGCAGTGGCAGGGCCCTTAGATCGACCTGAATCCCGTCCTCCCCGCCCTCGGCCTCTGCCCCGATCTCGGCCCCCTCGTCCTCCCCGACCCCGAGCACCCCCACGATCTCGGCCCCGGCCCCGACTTCCCAGTGACGAAGTTGTGCCTGCCTGTTCAATAGCAAGTTTGGCAGCCCCCTGAGCACGTTCGATCTGGAATTGTTTCTCTTCTTCCTCTGAAAATATTCTCAGGTTGGTTGGATGCAACATTCTGCCCTGGAAAACACACCACCGACAGGTCCCCAGGACACAACCTTGTCGCCGATTTTCGGAAGAGAGTCCTTCACGAATTGGATCTCGTCCTCATTCAGTTCTTTATGGAAACCGACGAGACCAAATGAATTCCCGATCGTATGTTGGATGAAGGGGGGACGACCGAACTTTTCTTTGAGCGGGTTCTGGGCCCGTGTCAACGCAGATAACAAGACAAAGCGGGTACCGACCTTGATTGTAGCAAAGAACACCTTGGAAGCGGCATCAACTCCATCAAACCGCAAGGTTGCGCCCTTAACAAAGGGTACATCGGCTTCATCAACCTCACCGACTCCGTCTCCATTGCGGCGAATTAAAATTGTTGAACCCATGAATTCGAGATAAACCTCTTTCGGGTCTTCCTTGTCCTTGCCAGTCGCATCCTCCATAGTCGCGTCCGTTCCATTGGCCATCTCCCGGAACGCATCAAATTTGCGCCCCGAATAGACGTTTTTACGAAAGTCGGCAGCTTTTCCGGTCAATCCCTTTTCCTGCACTTTCATGTCACAGTATGCTTCCTTGGACATCGTCAGTAGAGGCACTCCGTCAAAGGCCGGTGCGGGTTCGGCATTTAGAAACGCGTCTGCCGCTGATTGGGACGTGAACTCCGCGAATACCGAGAGCTAAAGTAGGCATTATAACAACAAATGGCGATCACCAAATGACGAGGGTACCTTGAACTTTTTATCATTATCTCGGCGCATGCGGACTGCGTTCGTCGGACCGTATTGCTCAAAAAATTCCTCTAACCGAGTTTGCAGTGTGGAATTCTCTTCTGGAAATCCTTTCTGGTTGCAGATCAGATATACGGGACAGAATATTGAGGTAGAGCACCGACTGCATAGACACTGCGCTCAAGCTGATCCTTGGGCTCCTGAACTTCGCTTGTTCGGCGCACGTTCACGCCCTCAGCATCCACTTCCAAGGAGGTGCTCTTCTCCCGCAGAGCGCGAGCAACCCACGCCGTCCCAAACGTGGAAAATGGTCGCATACGCTTGAATGACGCGACTGTAGCAATAGGAACCCAATGCTCAGAAGTCTTGGTGTGTAGCGTCCACATGAACCTGGCGGGTATCATTCGCACGACAGTCAGCTCGTCGTCAACCGCAAGCACTGACCTGTCAAAAGGGAGGTTCGAGTCGGCGAAATAGAACTCAACTGCAACGGGATTAATGCATGTACATCTCGCCAATATACAGAGACTGACTCTGTCGGGCCGCCTTTGCCATCGTCACCGGGTCCTCAGGATCAGTGCCCGAGGTTGCGACCGCCGGAGCCTTCTCAGCAGGCGCAGCAGCTTCAGAAACGGCTGCGGGCATATCATCTGTTGGATTGACGACGTCGGTCATGTCGGAAAGATAGTCGGTGCAAGGGTGTCTTCGCCAAAAAAAGGCGAAGACAAACAATGGTATACAGATGCGATTAGATCTCCTTGCCTATATTTAGGAATATTTCCCACTGCAACGGAAGTGGAAAATCGAACGAGATGAATGTGATGTATAGTTATGTACATGTAAGCTAGGAACCTAGTTGGACTCTGTAGCATTCGGTCACCGGATCAGACGACCATAATCCAAACGACTTTCGGTGCCTCTCTCCCCGACCTCCCGCTTTGGGAAAGCGTTCCAAAACCGGAGGGTCTCGTCCCCAGCACCAGTCACAATAGTCTCCCCGTCAGGACTCATCGCAAGATAGAGCACGCGGTTGGTGTGTCCTGTCAGGGAGGCCACCATGTTCAGTGTTGGGTATTTCCAGATACATATTTGGTTTTGGGCGGTTGTGGACGAGAACCCGTGCGTAGAAACAAGCTCATGTGAAGTTAAGGACCAAATGAGGTTGCAGACCTGCGATCGCGTCTATAAGCACCCCTGCTACACGACAGCAGACGCACCTGGCTACCAGTGTCCAACTCATTGAGCATGCTCCCACTCACTGTGTTCCAGAAACGAATGTGTTTATCCTGAGTACCCCCTCCGGTTGCCAAAACTCCGGAGACATGTGGATCCCAGGCCAAAGCCTTGACAGCTGCCGTATGTTCGTGGAACTTCCAAAGTGGTGTGTCGGCGTCATCTGTAGCAGCTGTGCTGTTCGAGCGACCGGCAGCCCCGGTGTTCCTTCTCGAACCACGCAGATCCCAGATGCAGACTTTGTTGTCATTTCCACCACTCGCAAGATTTGCCGAACCGACACCGCCGTCACCGCTCCACTTCAGTCCACAGACCTCTTGTCGATGGCCCGTGCATTTTTTGAATGGACGCATTCCTGGTTCACGCACATCTCGATGATGGACTTGTCGATCTCGCGAGCCTGATGACAGCACATGGGCGTTCCAGGCAAGAGCACCGATCCGTTGTGTGTGAGCGTTCGCGTATGTCCTTTGGAGGGTAAGCCGGTTGGCGTCATAAACGTGAAGACGCCCGCTTATCGTTCCGACTGCCAAGGTGGAACCCTGACCATTGCTGCTGATGAGTAAATTGCCAATACTGATGTATTACACACCTTTTGGACCCAAGAAACCGAGCTAATGGAGTCTCCGGTGTCAGCAAGATCGCACAGACGATTCACCGCTGCATTATGGGCAGTCCAAAGATATACGCAACTGCCCAAACCCACACCCAACACATTCGTACTGGACCAATCGACCAGGTTCAAATAAAAGTCCTCTGCTAGCTCCGGCGCGTCCAGCACTCGATACGGAGTTTTGCACACATTTCTGAGTTGCCGTCTGGGACTCTCCAGCAGTTGCCGGCTCTCGGCACGAACGGGGCTCATCGAGTAAGCCGCATCAGTTGTAACATCGAGCCGTCTCGTTGGGGTCGATGGGGCCGAGGTTGACGGGGATTGATAGTTGAAGATTCTTCGCCGAGTTGGAGTTGACGGGGTGGCATTCGAGGCTATTAGAGGCGAAGGTCTTGTGGGAGAAATGGGGCGCTGGTCCGGTGGCGTCACTTCAGCCTGAAGGATAGAAGTAAAGAGAGAATTGGCTTGTTCTAGTAGTCACTAGTTGTGAGACTGTGTCCACGAGTAAAATTGCGGCGCACCCTTTAAAGCATCCGACTCAGATGGGATTAATCTCGACTTTTTGGAGGGTGTTGAAGGGCCCGCTTCGTCCTTCAGGTGATAAGATGTTCGCATATCCCCAGATTCGCGTGTGGGTATAAATCTATCGCCATAACTGCGCGAGTCTGTCGTCTCCTCGTCGAGGCGTTGCCGGTTAGAGGGTGGCCGCTCGTCTTCAGGATCCTGCTGAGCAGCACGAAGCCGTTTCCCAAAAGGCGAATGTTTCAAGCCGGACATTTGAACAGTGACTCCAGAATGTGGTTGGATGGAGCAGAGATAGAAGAGAGGGAGAAACAAAGGAAAGTGCGACAAAGGACTGTACGCGGGGGTCAACAAGAGACAATGTGACAAGTCTGTCACATTGACACGTGACACGTGACCGCAACGACTTGACTGCCGAAACTAGCAGGTGATCTGATGACTTGAGCCTAGGGAATTGACTTGTTACTTTGCTCGATAATGCTGCACTCATTACGAGCACAAGCCTCTCACATGGGACCAGGCACTTTGCGTCTTCTAGAAGAATTCGCACTGTCTCCTCCCAGAGCGCTTGATCTGACTTCGCTGCTCTCGTTTGGCCGACCTGTAACCTTTCCATTAGACCGGGGTGTGTCAGCTTTCTTACCCCCCAACAAGGTTTCTCCCACTTCAGTAATAGCATCTGTCCAGTTTGCTCTGGCCGAACTGCCCAGACGTCTCGCCAGAAGAGTGCGGGCCTTGGAATCTCTTCCCTTCATCGTTGGAACGAACCCCTACATAGCCAACACACTAGAGGCATATCGTGACAGTTTTGAATTGCTTGCCAAGTCAGCTTGAGTTATCGGAATGCCAGGGCTGGAAAGCTGACTTTCGATGCAACAGTCATTCCCCTGTTATCACTCTTGAGGACAACAAACGATTTACAGAACAGTTGGCGAATCTGGTTGAGCGACACGCGAATGACATACCTACAATGGCAAAGGGGTGAGTTTCAGTCTGAGAGAGATCCTTGGCCTCACGACGTCAGATTTCTTGAGAGCTCGAAATACATATCACCGGCGCAAATCACCAATTTCTTGGACCGCGCCATTCAAAATCGCATCTCCATTCGTCTCATTGCCGAGCAGCATATAGCCATCTCTCAAGCATTGGAGAACGTTGTGGAGATGCAGTCCGATCGTATTGGTGTTGTGGACATGAACTGTTCTCCGACACAGATGATCCGTATGTGTGAATCATACGTTGCCGAGCTATCCCTGGCCACGCTGGGGGCGAGTCCTTCAATCGAGATTGACGGTTTCCCTGATTCGACGTTGGCGTATGTCATATTCACGCAATATGTTACGCTCTCAACACTGCTCACAGATATGTCCCAGTCCATTTGGAATACATTCTGACTGAGATTTTAAAAAACTCATTCCGCGCCACTGTTGAGCATCATCGGAACCAACGACAGTTGCCGCCTGTGCATATAACATTGGTCCCACCCAGCTCAGATGATTTGGATTTCTATTGCATCCGCATCAGAGACGAGGGCGGAGGTGTCTCTCCCGCCAATATGGCCCGAATTTTCTCGTACGCCTTTACTACAGCAAAGAGCAACGCGGATCACGACTTGGACGGCGGAGGCGGACCCTACGCTGCACAACATGTTGGAGGACTAGCTCATATTGGTGGAGGAGACAGCAATCTGTTCAATGAAATCACTTCAAAAGGCCTGCAAACCGGTCTGGGCTCCATCGCCGGTCTGGGTTATGGCCTGCCTATGAGTAGATTGTATGCCAAGTATTTCGGAGGCTCTCTCGATCTCATGTCATTGGAGGGCTGGGGTGAGTGGTTGATGTCTGCCGGCAAGCTCAAGGCTTATTCTATCCCAAGGCAGCGACGTGTTTCTCAAACTGCGGTGTTTGAACGAAACTACCGAGGCTACAATATGATACGATACAAGTCAGGGCCGACTGTTTAATTGGACTTTATGGCCATGACTCAAGAGCCAGTCAGGTTCTATCTCAGTTAATATTCGAATTCTATCGAACTTGAGTGCCAGGAGACAGCAAACATCTGGTGTACGAACTGTGTCTTTTTGGTTTCTTCCATCTCGTGGAATATGACCCAGCCTGACCGCGGCTTCCGCGTGAACAAGACCGAGGTAGGATGTACATGGAGTGTCTGCGTCCTGGTCCATCCATGAACGTCATCGAAAATCAAGGGAAACGCACCCGATTTCCTCGTACTGAACGATAAGTTCCGTCGGCGATCCATCTGGCACCGTTGCGCCAGTAGCCGCTTACCAGGCATTGCCTGAGACGTTTTGCATCGCCCTCGCAGCTTTCGATGGGGAGATTGAATCGCTGCATAAATTTTTTCAGTTGGGCGCGAATCGATACCGCACGTGACATGGCTCTGAAAGAGAGTGCATGGGATTTACACCAGCCTGAGGATCGACCGAGGCGGCTGAATGCGTTATAGGCTATGCCCGCGTAAGCACATGCATCTTCGGGGATAATCAAAACGACATGCCGTTTAGCAAGGTGAGATGATCCTGCGCGTGGATGAGTTCAATAGCCAAACAGACGAGGAATGCTAGCTGACCCCTTCTTCTGCTGTAAATTTCCTTCGCTCCAGCTCTGCCAATGCACCGACTGCTCCGTCTGGAATCACAAATACATCCTGAACTGCAGTCATGGCTGCAATAGTCAAGATTTCTTCCCCGCACTTGAGATCTTTGGAGTTGAAAAGCTAGCCGATGGTGAGAAGAGACAAAGGTGAAAAACGATTGAGACGTGCCATGCGAGCGATGCCCACTTCCACTGGACATTCCGCGACCTGTTCCCCCACGACTGTCAACCGGCCGTCTTCTCCGATCATTCCAGCAGCGACAAGGCCTTCCAACGCTCTTAGTACGCTTTCTGAAGGTGGTGCGGACACCCATTCGAACTTCGTCAGATCGTCGATACCCAAAGACTTGAGTTGTAAGATGGGAGTCGTCATATCTGTCCGTGTGATTTCCGGTGGCGTCGACAACGGAAGTGCATCGAAAGCGGACGACGGATACAGCCGGTAGCAGATGCCCGCCGACGTTCGACCAGCCCGGCCAGCTCGCTGAGTGGCTGATGCAACCGAGGTTGGAACGGTGACTAGCGATGCAAGAGCGGTGGTTGGATTGAACATTCGGATCTTGACAAAACCGGAGTCGATCACAAATCTGATCCCTTCGATGGTGACGCTGGCCTGAGGCGGTCAGACGTGGAAAGCGCAGCCACCAAATGTACCTCTGCAATATTCGTGGACACAATCACTTTGCGGGAACCACGTCCTGCGGGGTCAAACACGCGCAGTTGCTCCTCTGTTGACAGTCCTGCGTGCAGGGCCAATGGGATCAAACGCATAGCACCTCGGGGTAGCCTATCAAATCCTGAGCAGCAACTTTGTGTCAAGAGATGCACTGACGAGGGCAACAGATCCGAGAACTCTGCGAGACATCTCTCTATGTCCTCTCTCCCCGTCAAAAACATCAAAATGTCGCCTGGTCCCTGCTGCGGAACGAATTGAGACACAATCGCACAATAGACATGATTCGGAGCCTACATGAAGATTGATATCCCAGGCAACCTGACTTGCCTTCCTGACGTAGTCCGGAACAGGTTCTTGCAAGTATGCCACTCGAACTGGATACATCCGTCCTTCCAAACTAACGATGGTGGCCTCGTCCGCAAGGGTTCCTGATGTAAAATATTCCAGGAAGGAAGTGGCATCCAAAGTAGCAGACGAGACGATCAATCTCAAAGATGGTCGTTTTCGACGTATCCTATAGAAATATTCGAGACCGGATTCTTCAGGAAGCGCGACTCCCTCATACTTTTTCAATACGCCGAATAAAAGATCGGTATACACACTCCGTTCATGAGCTTCGTCAATCTGTGCAAATGAGACGCGGCTCCAGGACGAAGAAGAAACCCAACGCACCATGATGACACTATATCGACTCAACAACGGATCCACCAGCGTCTCACGAAACAGCATTCCATCTGTCATGTACAATATTCTGGTGCGTTCCTTGTCACTGACATCCTCGAACCGGATCGTGTAGCCCACCTACAATTCAATCTGTTAAAGAATCCATACGATAACCGATGAAAAGGCGCACTTCATCTCCTAATATCGAGCCAACTTCTGTCGCTACTCTTGTTGCAACAGAAGTTGCGGCGACCCTACGAGGCTGGGTGCACGCGATAATTTTACCATCGCCACCCCATCCAGATTCCATGAGATACTGAGGCAGCTCTGAGGCAAGGTGAACGACTCTTCATTGGAGAGAGCGTGAACTTCTCACGAGTGGTTTTTCCGCATCCTGTTTGCCCCACGACGACGACAACTCCGTGCGTTTCGATAGCATACAACAACTTTTCTCCTGAATGTCTTTCTGCTGAGCATGATTCTGTCGTTCGCATACAACATTCCACTTGCTATGTTTGAAGATGGGTAATCGTTCTCGCTGGCTTTGAATGGACAAGGAAGAATTGGCCGAAGAAGGTACAGCGTAGTCTTCAGCGTCCGTTTCTCGATCGAGATTGCTGCCCGGAGCGACGGTACCCGGTTTCCAAAACTGCATACGAATCCGCGATGTTAGATGCACTCAGAGGAGTGACTGGACACAGGTGTGCGTTACAATAACATTCGTGAGGTTTCACCGTTATCTTAGTAAACGTGACCGCGCGCAATCCTACAGAGCTGATGTACAAACTGAGGTGTATTTTGGAGTTAATAACCTCGAGAAAAGCCGCCTCGACCTCTTGGCGCACCGCGGGAGGCGAAACCTCCACTGAAGCCCCCAGCGCCCCGTCCAGCACCCCGTCCTCTGTCACCAAATCCGCCGCGACCACCGCCGCGACCACCACCTCTTGGCCCACCTCTTGACTGGAATCCTCCCCGGCTGCCAACGCCACGCCCTCCTCGAGCACCGCCGGGTGCACCGCGTCCGCGCTTTTCTATATTCTGCATAAATATCCGCATAGCTTAGATGGTGGTTTCCCTTACTTGTCACCCCTAGAAAAAGATATCAGCCTGCCTGTCCTGAGAAATAAGAAAGGAGATGTACCTCCAACGACTTTCGGTTTAGGGAGGAACCGTTCTATTGGCAACAACTTATCTCCCCCGATGTACACTTTATCGCCCTTTTTGAAACTGCTTGCAACCATCCCGTCACCCATCTTCACGGAGAAGTAAACTTCGTTGATGGGTCCCAAGATTTCGTCGACTTTGCCGATTACAGATTTGTTTTGCAGGTAGATTGGAGCATTGAAATATGGCACTTTGTCGGCCATGGTCGAAGAACATAACATTTCATCTTCAACGGCGTGGACAAAGGTCCCTAATTCTAGAGGATCGCTTTCAACAATTGAGCAAAACATAAATCAAAAATTATACCGAGGACGGTGTCTGGAGGACCCATGTCTCGTTGTTGGAATCCGCCTCGTCCACCTCCCCGTCCTCGAAGAATAAGTTATAGCCGTATTTCACAGAGCCAATAGGAGCAGCATACCTCCCCCACGGCTGAATCCCCCTCCTCCGCCTCCTCGGAATCCTCCTCGACTCATGTGAGTTATGCTGAAAGTAAAATGTGAGATTGTTTGATCCTGTTGTGATCGTGATGTTCAATCCTTGGCCTTTGATCGAAACTACTTTTGAAATCCAGGATGTGGCGGCGGACACGGTTTTACTTGGAAAGCATACAGCGAATCGCCTGTGTGCTGGTCCGACCACAGAGTGCGTGTGCCTATCTTCCAGTTCGATTCATCCGCCTTCTTCAGGTTGTTCGAAGTCGGTCTTGTTTTGAGCTACGATCGATGAACAGGCACATTTCATTTTACAGCCATTTACTACTGAGGTGAACGGCCACCAGATAAATCACCTTGTTGACAAAATATGTGATCGTTGCCGATCACAAAATTCGGCCAATCAAGGGAGCCCTGAGCACAAGCAAAGGAAGAAAAACACAACAGCAGTGAAACAGACGCGTCAAAACGCGCTCGGATTGGCGAGAATACCAATCGAAATCCAAAATAAAATCAATTTGTTTTTATCATTGCTTTGAGTAAAGAATCTAGTTGACATAAGAAATTTCCACCGAGACTCGAACCCATGTCCTTTGCGTGTTGGTCACGTGACGTGTCGGGTGGGTTGACGGGGAGGTGGACGAGGCGGATTCTGGCGGATTCCAACGAGACATGGGTCCTCCAGACACCGTCCTCGGTATAATTTTTCATTTATGTTTTGTTCAATTGTTGAAAGCGATCCTCCAGAAGTCGAGTCAGATGCGAAGGCGGGGACGCCGATCGTTCTCACCGAAGTAGTGTTGGCAGCACTTTCTACCGAGGCATACGAGAGCAGTCTCAGATTGGACGACTGGCTATACAACGATGCTTTGATACTGCACCAGGGAGATGTGTGTTGCTTGTTATCCCAGGGCCCAGGGAAGGGGTCGGGTTCAGAAGGACATAACGACCTGAAGTATCGCGTCGATATGCTCGAGCCCGTCATGCAGGGTCGAGTCATGCGAGGCGCCACCAAGGTCATCCTCACCCTTGACCGTCCTCAAGAGACCGAATCGGATGCAGAGAGCCTGCAGGAATTGTTGGAGATCGACGAAAGTTTCCTGGCTCCCGCTCTTTCGGAATCCATCCAATCTATCCCGGATGATACCGGAAGCAAAATTATCACATTTGAATGCCGACCACTAAATCGTCCACATTTCAAAGGAGACTACGAAGATTGTACCGTGTACGTTCATGCCGCAGATCTCGGTCGTTTGGGTGGGTTAGATGGAGATTGGGTGATTGCTCGCGCTTCATCTGGGCAAAGGCTGGCTCGAGTGATAGCCAGAGACTTGACGTCTACCTCCCGGTGCGTGCTTACCGGTGGATAATGAGCAGGAGCTAAGCTTCTCAGAGGTGTTGTCCAAGCTTCACCAACATTCCTCCATAATGTTTGTGGTATATCACAAAATCCCATCTTGTCCCTCCACCCCGGTCCCTTTGGTTCGAGTCGGCCGACGATACCTACAGCCAGGGCCGTGACTATGCTACGTGTTGCTTCCCCTATATCTGTCGACCGAACGTACCAAGCCTCGTTTCTGTGGGCTTTGCGAAGTTACTTCAGGTCGTGCAAGCGTTTAGTCAAGAGAGGGGATCTGATCGCGGTCAACGTCAATACTTGGCTAGTCGAAGAGGAAGAGCTTGAATTGCAAGACGAAAGGCGAGTCTTTCGCAATTCGTCGAGATGTTAGCCAATATTCCCTAGGTCTTATGGCTCACAGGCCTATGATGTCGTCTTCTTCGTCATTGCTAGCATCGAACACGATGTGAAAGATGGCAATCCTGAGACGAACGGGAATGACGTGTACGTAGATTCGACGAGGGGTGAACTTGGTTTCTGGCTCGATCCATCCGTCACGCGTCTCATTCAAGCCGGAGTTCAGCACTCAGCCGTTCCCCGCATCGGAAATTACTTTCTGACCGACAAGAAAAGCCCGCGTGCGCTGTTTTCTGTGCTTAACGGTTTGCCCGATACCCGGTTGCTGCAGCAGTCCTCGGCATATGCCAATTTGCTGTCCGTCTGTTCTGCCAGTATGCACGTCAGCGCAGCTGATCTTCGGCTCGATCTATCCCTTCTATTGCAAGGATCTCGGGGCACAGGGAAATTCACGACTGCTTGCTGGGTCGCCGAAACATTGGGCATGCATCTCCTCGAAGTCGACTGCTTTGATCTGCTTGGAGAGACGGATATCAAGACCGAAGGCACTCTCCGTGCTCGATTTGATAAAGCGGAGGAATGCTCGCCTTGTGTTTTGCTGCTGCGCCACCTGGAGGCGCTATGCTCTGACCCCAACAAAGGTTCAATTTCTTCAGACTGGAATAGTTCCATCCTAAATACATTCTAGACTCGCCCATTTTTGCTGCCTTGCGAGATTGCATCCAGACCGTGCAGAAATGTTGGAAGCCCTCAGGACACCCAGTACTTGTTTTTGGCACAATCTCAGCCCTGGATCAGGTTCCAGTAGCGATGCTGTCCTGCTTCAAGCATAGAGTTATATTTCCGGTTCGTTACCTCTTCTCTTTTGTATCGTTCAGCACTCAACCTCCGATAGGCGCCGAGTGAAGCAGAGCGATACGACATCCTTCGGACCTTGCTGGCTGAACATACCCTGGCCCCCGATGCGTCTATTGAAAAGGTGGCTACGGAAACAGCTGCACTCGTTGCTCGTGATCTTGATGCACTGGTTCGTCGTGCTGGAGCTCTGGCTGTGCAACGGGCAAGTCGCATCACGTGAGTGAATGAGACAGAGTGCCTGCTCAACCTCAAGTCCTGCAGAGACCGCAGCGAAGAGGATGTGATGGAAGCCGGAGTTGCGATCACAGCTAACGATTTCTCAAAGGCTCTAGACAGAGCGCGAGCGGCCTACTCCGAAAGTATTGGGGCGCCCAAGATTCCGAACGTCTCTTGGGATGACATCGGTGGACTGGCGTCTGTGAAGTCTGACATCTTGGACACAATCCAACTTCCGCTTGACCACCCCGAGTTATTCGGTGACGGCTTGAAGAAACGATCGGGTATTCTATTGTATGGCCCGCCGGGAACAGGCAAAACGATGCTGGCTAAAGCGGTAGCTACATCATGCTCCCTGAATTTCTTCTCCGTCAAGGGCCCCGAGCTGCTCAACATGTACATTGGTGAATCTGAGGCAAATGTGCGCCGAGTTTTCCAAAGGGCTCGGGATGCTAAACCTTGTGTCATTTTCTTCGATGAGTTGGACTCGGTTGCACCCAAACGCGGAAATCACGGCGACTCTGGTGGAGTCATGGACCGAATTGTCAGTCAGTTGCTCGCTGAACTCGACGGCATGTCCGCTGGCGGCAGCGCGGACGTGTTTGTCGTTGGTGCGACAAACCGACCAGATTTGCTCGACCCTGCACTCTTGCGGCCGGGCCGATTCGACCGACTGCTGTATCTCGGTGTCAGCGACACGGATGCAGCGCAGCTGAACATTCTGGAGGCATTGACTCGGAAATTCAAGCTAGACGCTTCCCTGAGCCTCGCCGAAATCGCGAGAAGATGTCCATTCAACTACACTGGCGCAGATTTCTACGCATTGTGCTCAGATGCCATGCTCAACGCCATGACACGCACAGCCAGCGGGATCGAAATGAAATTGGATCACCTCAACGCCCACGGAGGACTTGACGACCATCCCCATCCCCTCACTACTCAGTACTATCTTGCTGAGCTTGCCAGCAGCGAAGACATTCATGTCTTGGTTTCTCAAGCAGACTTCGAGCAAGCGTTGGACAAGCTGGTGCCGAGTGTCAGTCAGTCCGAAATGGAGCATTATGCACAAGTACAACAGCGTTTCTCGCAGGATGTTAGTATGTAGGTCAGAGTATCAAAACCATCTACTCGGGTTGATGCCAATTCGGTTGAATACATCTTTGATTCCCGTGGTCACAAACGCGCCCAGGGCATTCGACGACTGCAGTTTCACTGGGCTGCCAACGAGTTCCTCCCTATATCGAATCTTCCCGTCAATGACCAGTTCAATTCGCAATGTGGGCTTCGCCAAATCCCGCGAATCCAATTCGAACGAAGACCTGCGCTGTGTTATTTTCGCCCCCGCTCAAGTGAATGAACATACCATTTGTGGTTTCCTCGCGCCAGATACTTGACAACTCGCTCCTTGGGCACCTCTTCAATCGTAGAATTGCCATCCTCAGAGGTAACCACTCGGGGGTAAGTCTCCTGGCTTTGCATGCCCAGAGTACGGACGAACGGGACATCAAACATGCTCAATGGGCTGGTCGAATACTCTCGGACTGTGTGCATGGAGTCTTCCTCGCCATTGAACTCGATCGACGCAAACTCGTGCCTGTCACCAGAAATGATGATCACATTCGGGACTGTGTGCAGTGCAGCCAGAAGCGAGGCCTTTTCCTGAGGAAATCCGGCCCAAGTGTCGATTTGTCCATCCAAGCCCCAAAGAGACGTAAACGGCACCGAGCTGACGATGAACTTGAACGAGGCCGTTCCGTTGGCATGGGAAAGCCAGCTGTGCAGCGCCGCAAGCTGTGTTTCCCCGAGCATGGTCCCTGCTGTCTCATCTTCGCCCGCGGCCAAAACACGGTAGCGCCGGGTGTCCAGAACAAAAAAGGCGGCATCTGCATACCGGAAGCTGTAGTAGTGCTGGCCCGCCTGTGCTGGATCGTAGTTGGCAGCAGAATTGTACAGAGTGTACGCATCAGACGCATTGATAAAAGGGTCTTGCGCTTCAACAGTCTCGTTGGCTTGTCCGATAAAGTTGTTTTTGATTTCGTGGTCGTCATAAGTGTGCAAGATAGCTAAGATGCGCGTCAGTGCCTGGTCGACTGTTTGTTAGGCGCCATACGTAATCGTTCGTAGATTGCTTTGAAACTGTGGCTTTGGTAGTTCCTCCGGTACAGTCTGCGATATGCTTCTTTGTTATCCCCGACATAGGTCGGAATGTCACTGCTAAGAACACAGATCAGTCTCAATCAAGACAACAGGGCTGAAGAGACAACGGACTATACGAAGTCGCCCAAAAGAAGCATAAATTCAGCAGGCGGCAGTGGATCCTCTGGCTGCACAACCGGGTATAAATACTGAGCGAGGAGATCGAAGCCTTTGATGGACCGTCCATGGAACGGCACATAAGGGAAGTTGGGAGTCAGGCATGAAGATGCGACGAAACGGAAGTGAGACCCAGTCGTCAGTCGAGAGTCGGGGAAAGTGCGGAACACAAACGGTCCTGAGGTGATGGTCCGATTCTCGTCGGCGACGGCATCTGAAAAAGGTGGCGAGGTTAAGCGAATAACCCGATTTCCTGAGAAGAACGCACACTCGTAGCTAGTATTTGGCCAAAGACCGGAAAGCCTGACCGTAGTGACCCAATCCGCCTCTGAGGTAAACACGAGGCCAGGGCCGTTCCTCCACGAGTTGAATGGCTCTGACTCCATCTTTTCTCGCCAAAGTACAAGCCCAGTGTCGTTGGTGCTCGGCGACCGCACTGTGACCTTGACACTATCAGAGGTAACCGCACCGATACGTGAAAAGGTGACGTCAAAGGCTGGGTCCAGATATGGTGTGCCAACAAATTCGACCACCATAAGAGCAAGCGCAACGTTGATGAGAATATTGGCCCGGCGAAGAGCAGCAGAGTTCGTGGGAAGAGAGAGCACCAGCGAACCAAGTGGTATAATATCCTCGGTGGGAGTATGTCTAGCACCGATGCAGAGGATGGATAGGTAGGCCAGCCCCAACGCTACCAACGCTCGCAATGCAAGCGGCGATGGAATAATTCGTAATAAAACGAAGGCCGCGAGGCGGAAGAGTGTCGACAGAAGAGCCTGAAGGATACTGAGGGCGTCCATTCAGGCCAAAACGATAAGGTATGACCAGTGAGGGTTGGGTGCTACAAGTCTCCGATCATAGCGTCATCAAAACATCAAGAGGGGCTGATCTGCGCCTCAGCCTCGATCCTCAAAATATCCACCACTATGGCCGCAGATGCGCAGCAACAAGACCCCGCAGACGCCCTTGCGCGACTTCGGATTGACGACCAGTCCACTCCGGTCACTCGGGCTGCGTCGTCCATGTCCATGCGCGGTCCAGCTCTCCCTCGCTCGCCGCGACACGCACAGAGTGTTCCCACTCCGATGAATATCCCCCCCGTCTTTCAACCCGAACACAGAACGACTTCTCCTCCATATCAACAGACCTCTCCGCGCGACCCAGACTATCCGGCCCAACAGGACGTTTATCATCACGATCCCTCTACACAACCCTCACACGAGTCTGCCGCATCTTACGATTCCCAAACCACCTACGAGACTGCGTATGAGTCAAACGCACAGGATCCTGCGTGTGGTGCCAATGGTTACTACGACCAAGCCTTGTATGACCAACAACCGCATGACGTTCCTCCACCGCAACGGGGATGGGAGCCCCAGATGTACGATTCTCCCGCGCAAGGCTACGAGTCTCCAGTCGCATACGGTGGCCAGCAGCCATGGAATCAGCCTTCGCCTGCCTCCAACCATCTGTATTCCGCAGCGTCCAATGTCTTGGGTATGGCCCCACCAGGCCAATATGCCCAAGGTCACCCCAACCCCGGATACCGGCCTCCTCCTCCTCCTGGTCCATATGGCAACGCCCAGTACGCGCCGAGCCAGACATCCCTGGTTTCTTCCCGATACCCATCATCGACCCATTCCGGCAACTCATATCCGCCTCCCTCACAGTATACCGCCGACAGCTCAGACTTCGAACTCAGACCTCAAATGAATCGCGAGAATACATTCAGCTCTGCCCCGCCCTCCGTCAAGAGCAAAGCTGTTGATCTCAGTGCTCCTCCGTATACAAAGGAGTATATTGATCAGTACAGACAACGAATCAAGGCCGATCCTGACCCCGAATCACATTTCCTGTATGCGAAATATCTGGTAGATGCTGCGAAAACCATCCGTCAGACGGCCAAAGATCAGAAGTCGGCCAAAAAGTATAGCGAGGTTTTGATTACGGAGGCTCTCAAAGTTATTCGTCGACTGGCGACGCAGGGAGACGCCTACGACGAGGCCCAATTCTATCTGGCCAACTGCTATGGGACGGGTTCTCTTGGACTGCAAGTCGACCACGAGCGTGCTTATCATCTTTATCTGCAGGCAGCTAAGCAGAATCATGCAGCATCTTCTTACCGAGTGGCGGTGTGCAACGAGATCGGCGCTGGCACCCGGAAAGAGCCACAACGTGCTGCTTCGTTCTACCGGAAAGCAGCTTCCCTTGGGGACACTCCCGCCATGTACAAGCTCGGGATGATTCTTCTGCACGGCGCACTCGGCGAGCCGAAGAATCCCCGCGAAGCTATCAATTGGTTGCGTCGTGCCGCTGAGCAGGCCGATGAAGAGAATCCGCATGCGCTCCACGAACTTGCCTTGTTGCATGAAACGGGTGAGGTCGTTCCCCAAGACCATGTTGCTTCCAAGAATCTCTTTACACGTGCCGCCCATCTCGGATATGCACCCTCGCAATTCAAACTGGGACAATGCTACGAGTATGGCTCACTCACATGTCTGATGGATCCACGACGTTCCATCGCTTGGTACACTAAGGCCGCAGAAAAGGGGGATCCAGAAGCGGAATTGGCTCTTAGCGGATGGTATCTCACGGGAAGCGAGAATGTTCTCAAGCAGAGCGATTCGGAAGCGTATCTGTGGGCCAGGCGCGCGGCAAACAAGGGCCTCAGCAAGGCTGAATATGCCGTCGGATACTATGCAGAGGTCGGGATTGGGATCAAGCAAGACGTCGAATTTGCAAAACGTTGGTATATGCGAGCTGCTGGTGAGTCCTTCATATCTGCTCCCCCTGTGTTGTCATTGACCACGCCGTGAAGCCCAGGGGAACAAGCGCGCCATGAACAGGCTGACGGAGATGAAGCGGATGGGAACGAAACGAGGACCAGGTGCTCGACCCACTCGTCAAGAGGCCAGAGACGACTGTATCGTAGCTTAGATTTCATCTTGATAATTGTGCGCATGAACTCGTGACCTAACACGCATATAAGTTGCTTCACCTCAACCATGACCACGATCAAGGACGATGTTAGCTTGAGTATCGGAGCTCGTGATGCTTGGCTGATTGAGCACAGATCTCTCTGCTGGAGTATCTGGACAATCCCCAGGTCAATTGTTTAAACGAGTCCTCTGAACACCCCATCTCGTCTATCCTGACCACTAAAACGTTGAATACTTCGCCTGGATATCTCCTCAGCGATGCTGATGAGCAGCTCCTGCTCAACATACCCGCACGTTCTACTTCTACCTCCGGTTGGGATTGCCTGTTAACAGAGACCAGTTTAACCAATCGGTACGCGTTCGTGCAATCGTGATCAAGGCGTCTGTCGAGGATCAAGCTGTTTGTCCTCTTGTTCATTGACATTTCCCAGTTCTAAGCCTAATCTTTCAGCCAAAACGCGTCAAACTGGTTGTCAACCGTCCTGCATTAGGATTCGAGGATGTGGAGGACTCGGAAGAGCCTGAAGTGGCACAGACATTCGATCTAAGTTTGGAGGATCTGAAGCAAGGGCATCCGATCGCGCTGCGTTATGTCCGCTTTCAGACTGTGGGCAGTCTCCATGTAACGCCTTCTCTCACGACGCTGCAAGATTTTATCATTAAAGCTCTACTTGCAGATTTTCGTAGCGTCCAATCACGGGGGAGCGGAAGAAACTCGAATAGATGGGATAGATGTCCTGGGCATTCCTGTCGAGTGCGTCACAACAAAACGCATCTGCTTTCCTGCGCTCATGTTCTTTTCATCCTCATCTCCGCAGAACAACCAAAGACCTCAGTGGGCTCGTGAAACAAGATGATGCTTAATCCTTTTGCACAATACACGTATACTGTCTCTCCCCTACGCTGGGTCGGTATCCATTCGATCTGGCGAAATACTTCGACTTCTCGAGCGATAACCGGGAGAGTCTGAGCGAGATCTCGAACGAGTTGGGCTACGCGAAACATAGCGTGATCCTGCGTCGGACGCTGTGCGTTCACTCCCATTGAGGCTGCGACCTCGACTAGAAGTTCGGCTGTCATCACGCTCACTCCCGTGTTCGCTTTTGCCCTCCATAGCGTCCAACAATCGACTTCTGCGCGGACCTATATCTCCATTCTCCTCCAGCACACCGCGCTTCGTCAAGCGCGGCAAAATGATGTCACAGACTCGTTCATCCGTGAGCAGTTGATCAATAAACTCGTCCATGAAAGTCAGATTATATCCAGCTGGACACTATGTCAGAATGCCTCTTTCCAGTGTGATGAGGAGTACATACCCATGTTGCGTAATCGTAATTTTCGATAGTCTTTCAGTAGTGGCTCTAGCAATTCATACACCTCGACTGGCTTGAACGTCATGCGCACATAGAATGCTGCTAAGGCCCGAAGATACCTGCCAGACGCGAATGAGAAACAGGCGCATCATGCGGCGGTCGCAGACTCACTTGAACTCTTCAGCTTGCATGTATTCGATGAGGATCTCCTTCTCGGGTTGGATTTGCAATAACTTGAGGAGCAAACACAGAAATTCGGTGGGCCTCTGGTTGCCATACACGCCCCCAATATAGTTCACTTCAATAGCCTTATCAATCAGACTTTCGGCTGGCTCGCTCAATTAGCTCCGAAAAATAAGAATGAGCAAACACGCACCGGTGAGCGCGAAACAGTGCTCCTTCCAAAATATTGACTCCCAGATACGATTTCGAATAACAGTTTCAACTAAAAACTAGGGATTCATCACATTATAGCGTCTGAAAAGATAATCTCAACGAACCTGGGGATTCTGACCGTGAATCGACTGAGCTCCGCTGACTGTGGTATTGGCCATGGATAAGTTAGCAATGGGTACTGATGGGATCAATATTCCGATCAACTTGCGCGTGTCAGAGGGCCGAAATCATGCATTGACGCTCCCCACGTCTGGAATACTCGCATTCAATTCCGGATACCCTAGCGTCAGTTTGTCCGCCAAGAATTGAACGCGCTTCTTTCTTATGTTTATTAAACGCGTAGTGGAAGATGTCCACTTATTTGACACGCCCACAGCGCCAGTCTTGCGCAACAGAGGACCATTGGAAAATTGCCATGTGTTTCTTCTTGGTTCTCGCTCTGGCATCGCCTGCTTTTGCCGCCGTGTCGTTGTCTACGACAAATGATCTCTTCAAGGCGCTTGCAGAGCGGCGTGTGAAGCCACCGGAACCTCCAGTTTGTTGTCTGAGGCCGTTGCCGTCATCGGAGCCCATTCAGGACGAGATGCTTCTGTCTTTCGAGGAGTGGAAAGAGAAGCAAACAGTTAAACAAGCGGAGCAACAGCAGGGCAAAAAAACTCAAGACAAGGACGCTAACGGGAACGAGTGGACGTCCGAACGAGGGGATAACCCATCCGCTGCTCCGGCCGAGGTCTTCACGCACAGTGCACCCTTGGACGCACCTCACTTCCGCGTCCCAATAACAGACCGTTTCAACTACGCTAGTATGGACTGCTCTGCGCGCGTTCATACCTCTCATCGCTCAGCCAAATCCCCGGCGTCGATTTTGTCTTCAAAACGCGACAAATACATGCTCAGTCCGTGCAAAGACCAAAAGCAGTACATAGTCGTGGAACTCTGCGAGGACATTAGAATCGACACAGTCCAATTGGCCAATTTCGAGTTCTTCAGTGGAGTATTCAAGAAGTTCACGGTCAGCGTGTCAAAGACGTATACGACCGATCCCGAGGGATGGACGGTCGCTAGCACACATACAGCAAAGAACATAAGAGTGGTACAGGTGTGTGGCTCTAGGGTGGTGTTGCAGGGCTCAATTTAATCGCGCTTGTTAGTCATTTCATCCACCGACATCCCTACGAGACTTTTACCGCTACATAAGAATCGACTTCCATTCACATTACGGCAACGAGTTCTACTGTCCCATCTCCCTGCTTCGAGTCTATGGCCTGACGCATCTGGAGGAATATAAATGGGAGATTTGGGAAGACGAAAGTCGGGCCAAACGTGGCGAAATTGCTGCACCAACTGTGCCTCTCGAGGTGAACGAGCCCGAGCCTGCTGTCGCCCCGGAGCCAGTGCGTATTCCACCTTCCTATGCCGAGTTCATGGATGCAGCCGCGACAGAACTGGAGAGCACGAAACATCCTGAAACATCAGTGGAAACATCATCGGAGATCGCGCAGCATCTGACGTTGGTTCAACCTCCCGAATCCACAGAGACAACCACTGCGGCAAAAAGAGAGAGATCCACGACTGAGTTCCATTCAAACAGCACGGGCACTGCGGAGGCAATGCCGACGACGTTTGTCAACCAGAGCCGACCTCTGTTTCAACCACTGCGCCGTCTGGAGGAGAATCCATCTACCGCACAATCATGAATCGATTGACTGCACTGGAGGCCAATCACACACTATACGCGCGATATGTTGAGGAGCATACGAGTGCTGTTCGAGAGATGCTTCGCCGGGTCGGCGAAGATCTCGGTCGGGCAGAAGGTGTGGTCAGTCGCTTTCGCCTATTTTCCTGTTCTGACGTACTCAATCGCAATCAAGGGCAAAGCCCAAGCGCAACTGCTTGCGCGGTCCTTGCGAGATTGGGAACGCCAGCAAATGAGCACCCATATTGAATATTTGGAACTTCTCCGCAAAGTGCAATATCTGTCTGACGAGGTCTGTGTTGTTCTCCCTCGATCGGTGTGTCTGATAAAAGAATATAGATTGTATTGGAGAAACGATTGGGTGTTGCGCAGCTCTTGCTGCTGCTTGCTGTTCTTATCTTTATGAGCCTCACCCGAGGTTCCCGGGGGGAACCAGTCATCGCGCCTTCGTCGTCCATCCGATCTTGGGGCCGGCGTCATCTCAGCCTTGGAAGATTAGGTAGCGGAGAATGGGATTGGGTTGGCAAGCTCAAGTCGAGGAGCCACAGTCCACCTGAACTGCCGACATCGAAGCAAGACTCACCCGCCAAGGTGGTTTTTCCATCGCGTTCTGAAGACCAAGCGGATGTCTCGAAGCACAGGCCCCCTCGACTGAATCTCTCTCTCACGAGGTCTCGCACCGGAGCCTCGGAAACGGCACCGTGAGGCTGGAGAGTCCGAGGTTACGGACACCTCGACGGCCAGGGACACCCACACGACACCTGGCGTCCATTCCACTCACTCATTCCATCTCTCATGGATCGCATGCACCGCGAAGTGCAAGAAAATGGGCCAGGACAGCTCATCTGCACGAGCTTCGGCTGGGCTCTGGAACGAAGAGTTCTCCGTCACAGCGAGCGAGCTCGGCTCGGCGAGATGGGCGTAGACCCACACGAAATATTTACGCCGGGACCTTTCACTGCCACAGATGTAGACCAATGGATCGATACTGACGAGGGCGACCCGTGACATGTCATTTGTGTACCAAATCGAGGTGAATTGATTAAGTAGAATAAGCGCTAGAGAATTGAAAACGACAACAGAAAGCACAATAAGAGGTACAAAGGAGGGTATGACTACTTCCCAGCCTGGAGAATCCGTCAGCACAAGCCACGATAAGGAACGATCTCACTGACAGTAACCGTCCTGCTCGAGTGGTAAGTCGACAGACTCTGGCTTTGACTTGCTCGATATGACCGCGAGGAGCCGACGGTGGATGGCTGCGAAGAGTTGCTGGGGGTTGTGGGTACATTGCCCGAGGTCGTCGTTCGCGAAGTCCGCGCCGTCAACGGCGTGGCGCACTGATCAGCGACTTTTTGGGAGTCTCCATCACGTGCTTTGTTCGGCTGCTGCCAAGAGTCGAGGCAGCTAGGTTGGACGAGGACCCAGCTCTGAGCGTCGCTGCCGGGGTTGCCAACGGTCGAGGCCGTTTCCCGGCTACTACAAACGGATGGCGCAGTGCGGCTTGCGGCTTTATCCGTCGCTCCGGATCCCAAATGAGGCATTTCGCTATGAAGTCAATGAAGTCTTCATCGGTGCACCGCAGCACTTGGGCCAGCGTCTTCGTACCAGGTCGTCTTCGCCGACCCTTTGAGTTGACAACAACTCGGGGGGCACCGTTTGGATCTGTACGTCGTTTAGAAACGATCAGCAGCAGCAGATTTGGGCACTGACCGAAGAACAACTTCTTGCGCGAACTCTTGTTCACAAATTCTTTATCCGGGATACCCAGAACCTCCATTATGCACGACAGCTGTTCTTGTTCATTCTCACCAGGAAAGATTGGAAAACCTGTGAACAGCTCCGCCAGAATACAACCCAAACTCCACATGTCAATGGCCATGTGATAGTTCATGCCCAAAATCACTTCGGGGGAACGGTAGAATCGACTTTGAAATATGTGTAGACTGTAAATAGTTGAGTTCTAGCGGCCAAGGAGCCAAGCGGGATCGCTCACTTTTCTCGTGCTCGAGAC